>UESW01002878.1:0-148563 GCA_900491605.1 Calamus simplicifolius
CATTCGGATTCGGGCTTTCTCCCTGACTTCTTTTATTAAATCAAGATTAGTTTGGAGTTGCTCATCATAGGATTCCTCTGAATAGCCTTCCACGCGAGGGGAGGGGAGTCCGACCTCCACCGGAATGATAGCTTCTGTGTCGAAAGCCATCTTAAATGGAGTTTGCCCTATGGGTACCCTTTCAGTGGTTCGGTAGGCCTACAACACGTGGTGGAGCTCTTCTGCCCACCTGCCTCGCGCCCGGTTGAGCCGAGCTTTAATTCCTTGCAGGAGAGTTCGGTTGGTTACCTCGGCCTCTCCATTGGCTTGAGGATGTCCGACCGATGTTAAGTGATGAAGAATGCCATGATCCTTGCAGAATTCTCAAAATTTAGGATTGTTAAATTGCTTCCTGTTGTCGATGATGATAGTGTGGGGAAGGCCGAAACGGCAGATGATGGACCTTCATACGAAGTCTTTAGCTCAAGCTTCGGTTATCTGAGTGACTACTTCGGCTTCAACCCACTTGGTGAAATAATCAATTGCAATAAACAAGAACTTCCTTTGCTCCATTGCGAGGGGGAAAGGGCCAAGGATATTCATCCCCTATTTGGCGAAAGGCCAGGAGGATGATATGAAAGTCAAGTGCGCAGAGGGAAGCCTTTGGATATTTGAGTGTTGTTGGCACAAAATCACAGGCTTGGATAAGGTTATCAGCATCTTTCTACATTGTCGGCCAATAATACCCTTGGCGCAGCACTTTGTGGCACAGGGCCCGGCTGCCAAGGTGATTTCCAAATATGCCTTCATGGACTTTCCAAAGAGCATAATCAGCCTTCGACAGTCGGAGGCATTTGAGTAATGGCATAGAGAAGGTACAGCCGATCATCAATTACAACATAATAAGAGGATTGCATTTTTAGCTTCCTTGCTTCTTTTCTGTCGATGGACAGCGACCCTTCTTTAAGATATTTGTGCAGGGGATCTATCCAAGATGATTCGGCATCGACCTGCATCATCTGACTAGCATCGGCAATGCTGGATTTCTCCAGGACTTTTAGGTGGAATCTCCATTCAAGGTCCATCGAGTCCGTAGTTGCCAGGCGGGACAAAGGTCGGCGTATGCATTTTCAGCCCTTGGGACCTGAATAATCTTAAATTCAGCAAAATAGGAAGATAGATCGTGCACCTTTTGAAGATACTGAATCATGTTCAGCTCTCGAGCCTCGAATTCTCCTTGCACCTGGCCTGCCACTAATTGAGAGTCAGTGTAGGCATTTAGTGTTTCAACTTTAAGCTCATGGGTGATGCGGAGTTCGGCGAGCAGGGCTTCATACTCTGCTTCATTGTTTGAGACCGAAAAGGAGAAATAGATGCCATATTCGAAAGTTGTGCCCTCTAGACTGGTGAAGATCAGACCAGCACCAGAACCGCTCGTGCTGGAGGATCCATCGGCATGAAGCAACCATGGGGCGCTGGGCTTTGGTTCTTCAGGGATGTCTAAAGCAGAGCCATCTTCGGGTATGGTGCATTCAAGGAGGAAATCCGCCAAGACCTGGGCTTTAATGGCTGGACGAGGTTGATATTGAATGTCATGTTCACTCAGCTCAACAGCCCACTTGGTCAGTCTCCCTGATGCTTCTGGACGATGGATAACTGCCTTGATGGGTTGATCCGTCAAGACCGTGATGGTGTGTGCTTGGAAATATCGTCGTAGCTTTCAGACCGATGTTATTAGGGCCAGAACCATTTTTTTGACTCAAGTGTACCTCATTTCGGCATCTTTGAGTAATTTGCTAACATAATAAATAGGCTTTTGGGCTTTGTTCTCCTCTCTGATCAGCACCGAGCCAACAACATTTTCAGAGACCGCCAAGTATAATTCAGCGTTTCCCTGGTTTTGGGCTATTGAGGAGAGGTGGTGAGCCGAGGTATTTCTTGTGATCTTCAAAGGACTTCTGACAATCTAGGGTCCATTGGAAGTTTTTGGCTGACCGAAGCGCTTTGAAGAAGGGAAGGCATTTTTCAGCTGATCGAGCAATGAAGCGGCTGAGGGCCGCTATCTTTCGGTAAGGCATTGCACATCTTTGATCGACTCTAGAGGGGCCATTTGCCTCAGGGCTTGGATCTTCTGGGGATTTGCTTCGATGCCTCGCTGAGAGACCATGAAGCCTAGGAATTTTTCAGAGTCAACACTGAAAGCACATTTGGTTGGGTTGCCATTTGGTACTTTGAAGCGTTGCAAAGCTCTCCGCGAGGTCCTCAACATGTGAGATGTCTCCTTGCTCTTTATTAGCATATCATCAACATATACCTCCATGTTTCGGCCGATTTGCTCTTTGAAGACTTTATTGACCAGCCTTTGGTAGGTGGCACCTGTATTTTTTAAACCAAAGGGCATAACTCGGTAACAATAAATACCTCGATCGTTGATGAAAGTAGTTTTCTCCTCATCCTTGGGCGCCATTCGGATTTGGTTGTAGCCCGAATAGGCATCCATAAAAGTTAGCATTTTATGGCCCAAAGTCGAATCCATAAGCTGGTCGATCCAAGGAAGAGGGAAGCTATCTTTTGGGCAAGCCTTGTTGAGGTCGATGAAGTCAATGCAGATCCTTCATTTGCCATTTGATTATTTCACCATGACCATGTTCGCCAGCCAATCGGGATAATTGACTTCCCGGATGAAATTGGCTTTGATGAGCTTGTCCACCTCCTCTTCGATGGCTTTTCATGTGAAAGTAGCTAATTTTGGGCTGTCACGACTCTTCCCACTTAACACAACCCATGTATCCACCACTCCGCAAGGCACCCCTGGTTACGTTGATCCCGAGTACTTCGAATGCTACCAGCTCACCGATAAAAGTGATGTCTATAGCTTCGGAGTAGTGCTAGCAGAGCTCCTATCATCAAAACCGGCCGTCGATACCAATAGGACCCATCACGAGATCAATTTGGCAAGCATGGAAATGAGTAAGATCCAGAATTGCCAACTGGACCAGTTGGTGGATCCAAGTCTTGGATTTCAGACAGACTGGAAGATGAAGACGATGATCACCTTGGTTGCTGAACTTGCGTTCAGATGCTTGCAATTAGAGGGAGAGATGAGACCATCCATTAAGGAGGTTCTAGAGGTGTTGAAAGGTATAGAGAGCAGAGAAAGTGGTGGAGACCGACGTTCCAGTGAGTGAAGATGCCGTCTTACTGCAAAATACTCTTCGTTATTCGCCAAATTCTGTTACAGATAGATGGGAAAGCAGGTCGATGACGCCCAACCCTAGTGGGTGAGTCACCCCTAATAAAACTTGGTCGCTCTTCATAGTATGTCTATTGTGTGGATCTACGCAGAGAGAGTTAGAGAGGTTTTACCCATATATCTAATAATTGACGAGACAATACATAGTGTTGGTCCAGATAGCAACCCAAGAGGGGGGGTGAATTGGGTTTTTCAAAAAATTAAACTCTTTTGAAAGATAACCCCCAGCGGAAATAAAAACTTAGATTCACAGATTTAAAACTAAGCAACTATAAATAGAGAGTTGAAGATAAAGAGACAATCACGCAAACACAATAGATTTTATAGTGGTTCGGTGTATCTACACCTACGTCCACTCCCAAGTACCTCTTGGGTCCACACTATAATCAAACTGATTACAGCAGAGTTGTTTTGCAAGCTCACAACTTGAACTTGTTGTTTTCTGGGTGCACAACGAACCCAACTGGTTTTCAAGGCTCACCAGCACAAAACCTAAAACCACAAGCTAATGCTTGCACAAGGCTAACAGCCTCAACTGAATTAATCACCAGATTGACCCAGCAACCAGTATTTGATTTTACAAAAGCAAACTGCTCCTTCAATGAGCAAATATACAATAATGAAACAATAAATAGAGATTAGGAACCAAAGCCTGATTCGAAGATCTTGGTGGCTTCTTCCTTCTCTTCCTTTGAATGGATCTTCCTTTGAATAGACTCTTGAGGCTCAGAAGATTGGAAAAACTAGGGCTTCTTCCTTCTCTTGAGATTCTTCTAAATAGAACAGCAAAGGCTTGGAATCTCTTTCTCTTCTTTTGGGGAATGAGTATGATCTTTCCTTACAGGTTTTCCCTCTTTTCTTTTCTGATAGATCTCAAAGATTTTCTCTATTCTTTTCTTTTTGCCTCTTTCTTCTCTTTTCCTCTCTTTTAGATTTTTCTCTCTTGATTGCTCTTCTTATAGATCCGATTAATCCACAATAGTGTGAAACTATCCGTTAGATGCAAGTGAAAAAGGATTAGATCCATAAATAACAATAGCCGTTGGGATTAAAATAGATAAAGATAAAGTTTAGAGTCGTTCTGACAGTTCTGGAGCCGTGTCTAATGTTAAATATGTCTTGAATTTTATATATCGGGCTCGGTTTTTGACCCGACCGATATTCTTGTTGGGCCCGGACCAAACCGGTCCGCTAGGGTTTATTTTATGGAAGTATTTTTTTGGGGCGTATATATATAGATATACGTGTGAAAACTTCTGTAAGGGTTTTCCTCCTCCTTTTTGATAATGGAATTTTGTTTGCCTTGCCCGTGGATGTAGATCACCATGATCGAACCACGTAAATTCTTGGTGTTCCTTTGTTTGTTTATTGTTTGATTTGTTTATTGATCTGATTTCCGCAACAAACTGGTATCAGAGCTTTGGTTCGGAAATAATTTTGTTGAAAAAAAAAGGGGGAAAAACCCTAACCCTAATTTTTTCTTCGTTTGGGTCCGCCTCGTTTCCTCCTATTCCCTCTCTGCTGTTCTGGCCTCGAAAAGGACGTTGGTCAATTTAACGGGGCGGTTCCTTCGAATCCAATCGTGATTTCGATCAGCGAGAGGCGATCCTCGAGCGCCGGAAGAGTCATTCTTTCCCGGAGTCTGGTTTCTCCGAGGGCTTTGTCTCGCTGTTCCTCTGAAGGGCGTTTTCTCTGGGATTTCTCTGGGTTTGATCGTGCTCTCTTCTCTCCAAACAGGGCTTTTGCACCGGATTTCAGCCTCCTCTGTTCCGTCCGTGAAGCTGTTCCCAGGATCTCTTCTTCTTCTTCAATCCAAACAGAAAGATCGTTTCGTTCTTAGGAATTTTGGGATGTCATCTTTGAAGTTTCAGATTGCACCATTTGATGGACAGAACAACTTCGGATTATGGAGAATAAAGATGAAGGCTTTATTGAAGCGAGAGGGTTCTGTTAGGGCACTGGATAATAATTATACAGATGACATGACCACGGCTGAGATTGAAGAGATGGATGAGAAGGCGCATAGTGCGATCCAGTTGTCTCTAGAAGACAATGTTTTGCGAGAAGTCGCAGATGAGGAAACAGCGGCCGGTCTTTGGAAGAAACTGGAAAGTCTCTACATGAAGAAATCTTTAACATCGAGACTTTATTTGAAGCAGCGTCTTTATACCCTAAAGATGCGAGAAGGTACGCCTATTAAGGAACACTTGAATGAGTTTAATAAGATTGTTATGGATATGAAAAATCTAGATATTAAACTCGAGGAAGAAGATCAAGCTTTGATTGTGTTATGCTCATTGCCTGCCTCATACGAAAATTTTGTGAACTCGATGCTTTATGGACGTGAATCCATAACTCTAGAGGATGTTAAAGCATCCTTGAATTCTGCAGAATTGAGAACAAAATTGAATGGAAATACTAGTGGAGACAGGGCAGATGGTTTATTCGTGAGAGGTAGGGCCAAGAAGAAGGATAAAGCTTTTAGAAAGAAATCTGTTGGTCGTTCAAAATCTAGGCCACCTGGAGATACGACGAACGTTGAGTGCTACTATTGTCACAAGAAAGGACATTACAAGTCAGATTGTCCTGTGCTCAAGAGAAAGGATAAGCAACGTAGTCAACGTCAAGATGCGGCGAATATTGCTGAGAAAGATGAGTCTAGTGTGTCAGACAGAGTTCTTACGACATGCTCTGTTGTTAGTTTTTCAAACGATGTTTGGATAATGGATACAGGAGCATCATATCACATGTGCCCAAATAGGGAATGGTTCACCACATACGAACCATTGAATGGTGAATCAGTTTTTATGGGAAATGATGCAGTATGCAAAATTGTGGGAATTGGTACTGTTCAGATTAAGTGCCATGACAAAGTTGTGAGAACCTTGACTGAAGTTAGGCACATACCAGACTTAAAGAGAAACCTTATTTCTTTGAGCTGTTTGGATTCCATTGGGTGTATGTACTCAGGTGGAGGTGGAGCTCTAAAAGTCACCAAAGGCAATCTAGTTGTGATGAGAGGAAACAAGGTGAATCACTTGTATCATCTACAGGGTAGCACAGTTATGGGTTCTTCGATTGGCACAGCAAATTCTGTTTCTGCTGATGATAGAACAAAATTGTGGCATATGCGTTTGGGCCATATGAGTGAGCGTGGCATGACAGTTTTGAGTAAACGTGGTTTACTATGTGGTGAGCAGACATCCTCACTAGATTTCTGTGAGCACTGTGTTCTTGGCAAGCAGTGCAAGGTCAGTTTTAGTACAGGCACACATTCAACGAAGGGTACACTCGACTACATACATTCTGATTTATGGGGACCGGCACAGGTTCCATCTAAGGGTGGTGCTCTTTACTTTGTGACATTTATTGACGATTATTCCAGAAAAGTTTGGGTTTATTTTCTGAAAAGAAAAAGTGAAGTGTTTGAAACCTTCAAGAAGTGGAAAGCCCTTGTTGAGAATCAGACAGGGAAGAAGATCAAACGTCTGAGGACCGATAACGGTCTTGAGTTCTGTGGTGGTGATTTTAATGAATTCTGTGCAGATGCAGGTATCGTTCGACACCGTACAGTCAGGTACACTCCACAGCAAAATGGAGTGGCAGAAAGGATGAACAGAACTTTATTGGAGAGGGCAAGATGCATGCTCTCTAATGCTGGCATGGAAAAGGCTTTTTGGGCTGAAGCAGTTAACACGTCTTGCTATCTGGTTAATCGTTCTCCTTCAACAGCAATTGAATGCAAGACTCCTTTTGAGATGTGGTCAGGTAAGCCTTGTGATTATTCAAATCTAAAGGTTTTTGGATGCCCTGCTTACTATCATGTTAAGGATGGTAAACTTGAACCTAGAGCAAAGAAGTGTATCTTTGTTGGTTATGCTGATGGCGTGAAGGGTTATCGTCTGTGGTGCATAGAACCTAATTCACCTAAATTCATTATTAGTAGGGATGTTACTTTAATGAAAAGTTTATGCTAGATCAAAGGAATGTTGTTGATGAGTCTGCAGGAAACCATGAGAGTGATACAAATGAGGTGGAGGTTCAGGTCGAGCTTCGAAAAAAGAGCTCTCAAAATGATTTGAGCGAGCAAATTGTTACTATTGATTCTAGTTCAGATGAGGAAGCTCAAGATGAGGTGGAGCAGCCATACTCTATTGCTACTGGCAGAGAAAGGAGGGAGATTCGACCCCCTCAAAAATATGGGTTTTCTGATCTGGTGGCTTATGCTCTTACGAGCAGAAGATATGGGTATTCAGGAACCATCTACTTATACTGAAGCTGTTACTTGTTCGGAATCAGAAAAGTGGACTGTTGCTATGGCTGAAGAACTGGAATCACTTCACAAGAACCAGACTTGGGACTTGGTGCCATTGCCTAAAGAAAAAAGAGCCATTGGGTGTAAATGGGTCTTTAAGAAAAAGGAAGGTATTCCAGGCGTTGAAATTAGTAGATGCAAGGCAAGACTTGTAGCTAAAGGTTACAATCAGAGGGAGGGAATTGATTATGATGAAGTGTTCTCTCCTGTTGTGAAACACACTTCTATTCGTGTGTTGCTGGCTATAGTTGCTCAATTTGACTTAGAGCTTGAGCAACTCGATGTGAAGACAGCCTTTTTGCATGGTGAGCTTGAGGAGACTATTTATATGGCCCAGCCTGAGGGCTATTATGTAGAAGGCAAGGAAGATCATGTATGTCGATTGAAGAAATCATTGTATGGTTTGAAGCAGTCTCCAAGACAGTGGTATAAAAGATTCGACAGTTTTATGATACGGAGCGGTTATCATAGGAGCAGCTATGATAGTTGTGTGTACTTCAGGAAGGTTTCAGATAAATCCTTTGTCTATCTCCTTTTATACGTGGATGACATGCTCATTGCTGCAAAGAACATGACAGATGTGTTGATCTTGAAGAAATGTCTCAGTAAGGAGTTTGAAATGAAAGATCTGGGTCCTGCCAAGAAGATCTTAGGAATGGAGATTCAGAGAGACAGAAAAGCAGGTAAGTTATATCTCTCACAGAGGAGATATATTGAGAAGGTACTTGAGAAGTTTGGCATGCAAAACTCTAAGCCTGTCAGTACACCTTTAGCATCACATTTTAGACTCTCAGCTATACATTCACCTCAGTCAGAGGTCGAGGAGGCTGCAATGTCTTCTGTCCCATACTCCAGTGCAGTTGGTAGCTTGATGTACGCTATGGTATGCACTCGTCCCGACATTGCGCAGGCAGTTAGTGTGGTGAGCAGATATATGGCACATCCTGGAAAGGTCCATTGGCAGGCAGTGAAATGGATACTTAGGTATCTTAGAGGCTCCACAAAATTGGGCCTAATGTTTGATAGAAATAGTTCTAACTATTCTTCTGTTGTGGGATTTGTGATTCTGATTATGCCGGGGATATTGATAAGAGAAGATCTTTGACTGGCTATCTTTTCACATTATCTGGCTCGGCTATAAGTTGGAGATCAACTTTACAGTCAACAGTTGCTTTGTCTACAACAGAGGCAGAGTATATGGCAGCAGCAGAAGCAGTAAAAGAAGCTATTTGGTTACGAAATCTTGTTCAAGAACTTGGGCTCAAGCAGGAAGACAATTCAGTTGTCTTTTGTGACAATCAGAGTTCTATTTGCTTGATTAAAAATCAAGCATATCATGAGAGGACTAAGCACATTGATATCAAGTATCATTTTATTCGAGAGGCATTTACTGAGAGAAATATTACAGTAAAGAAAGTAGATACTGCTGACAATCCTGCTGATATGCTGACCAAGATTGTTCCCGCCAATAAGTTTAAGCATTGCTTGGACTTGATTGGCATGCTTGTTTGAGGTTTGCTCCTTCTGGGGCTTGGTGGCGAGGTGAATGAAAGTTCTATTTTTGTTTTTCCTGAAGTGGATATGTTTTTTGCTGCATCCCTTGTTTCCTACACCGAGTTAGCTCACGTAGGCTTAGGGATGCTGGGAGAATATGTTCAACTTCTAGTTTGTTAAATTCAAGCCAAGGTGGAGATTTGTTAAATATGTCTTGAATTTTATATATGGGGCCCAGTTTTTGACCCGACCCGATATTCTTGTTGGGCCTAGACCAAATCTGTCCACTAGGGTTTATTTTATGGAAGTATTTTTTTTAGGGCGTATATATATAGATATACGTGTGAAAACTTCTGTAAGGGTTTGAGACCTCCTCTTTTTTGATAATGGAATTTTGTTTGCCTTGCCCGTGGATGTAGATCACCATGATCGAACCACATAAATTCTTGGTGTTTCTTTGTTTGTTTATTGCTTTGATTTGTTTATTGATCTGATTTCCACAACATCTAACATTTTGGAGTCGGCTCTGGCTTTTCTGGAGTTGGCTCTAACTCGAAATAATTTAATCCGCTCGATCTGGAGTCGTCTCTGACTTTTCTGGGGTTGACACAAAATTCTTCTGCAATCGACTCTAGCAGTCTGGGAGTCGACTCTAAGTCGTGGCCTGAAAATCCATCATTCTGTTGTTTCTGATAGAGTCGGCTCTCACAGTCCCGGAGTCGACTCTAAGTCTGTGCCATTTTCTGGAGTCGGCTCTGTGATTCCATGTGTCGACTCTAATGTCTACAGTCTTACATTGACATTAGATTCAAACTAGAACTTGATTTTCCTTCTTGATTTTGATCATCAAATAGACTTATAATCTGAAAAACTTAATCAAAATCATTAGTAACAACAAATGTTATACTCAAATAGTTTTGTTAATCATCAAAATCCTCAATTGGGTCAACACATAGCATATGTTGCTTCTTTATGCTATAAACATATACACATTTCAAGATAGGATGTCGTGGACTTGGTTACTGGTTTCTATGTTGTTTATATTCCAGTATTTTTGAGATTTCTCGGTGTGAAATAAAAATAATGTTTCTTCAGTTAGACAGTTGATATATGGATTTGATGAAAGACTAAGCAATGTGGAAGACATAATTAAAATCTCAACTGAATGTTTTAAAACAAGTCTGGAATCATCTCTGAAAGACTTAAAAGTTTAACTGATGATGGTAATGTCTACTCCAATTCTTCAGCAAAACTCCAAGTGGATATTCAACATGTAGTATTACAAATTGAAGAGATGATGAACCACTTTAAGAAGACTCAGAAGGATGGCATGGGAGAAACATTGGAGCAGTTAAAGAGGATCTTCAGATGATTTCTTCCAGCCTACCCTACCCTTAGATATTTTGATTATATAGTTTTACTTAGGAATTAGAGCTATATAGTTTGTATTTAGGACTTGTAATGATATATTGTATTTTGCAATTTGGTTTGATATGCTTGTACTTGAACCAACAACCTTACTCTAATAGTGATATCATATGTATGATAATGTATGAAACCTTTATGATATTAATGAAGTTGTTATTTCAGATCTTATGCAATGATTCTCTTTGAATGTATTCTCTTTGTATGTAATTCTATGAATATTTCATATATATCCTGAGCTATATCTACCCTATGATTCTTTAAATTTTTTGTTGATGATAAAAAAGAGGGAGAATTGGTATGTATATGCATATTGATTTAATGGATAAATGGTATGCACATACTCAGGGAGAGTTGTTTGAGTTGTTTGTTTAAAATAAAAAATATCAAATTGGTTGAGTTGTTTAAATTGTTTTCAATATAGTTATCTTTAATAAACAATATCTAATGAAGGAGTTTTATCAAAGATTTTTTTGAATATATTGATCTTATTGAAAATTGGTTGATTTAATGTCTATGCTTCAAATTTCTATGCATATACTCAGTGTCTTTGTCATCATCAAAAAGAAAAGATTATTGACCCATATATTGATTTTGATGAATAACAAAAACTACTAATGATTTTGATTAAGTGTTTCAAATATTTAAACCATTAACCATTCAAAATCATAAGAAAAATCGAGCTTAGTCTTGAGTCTCACTTTAAATGTCAATTTCAGCACTTAGAGTCGACTCCTACTGTCAAGGAGTCGACTTCGGCATGTTTCGGCACACATTGGCACTTTTGGCATGGACTCGAGTCGACTCCTGCAGAGTCACGAGTTGACTCGATCAGAAAGATAGAAAGACCTCATTTCTGCAATGAGCTCAAGTCGACTCCAACAGGAGCTCGAGTCAACTTGGTTAGAAAGATAGAGAGACCTCATTTCTATGATGAGCGAGAGTCGACTCCAGTAGTAGTCCAAATCAACTTGGTCAATTATACAGAGACTTGCAAATTTGGCGTTCAGCTCGAGTCGACTCCTGCATTAGTTCGAGTCAACTTTCGAAGAATTTGAACTGACTCCCAGCAAAGCAAGAGATAACTCCTCTATGGGCTGACACTTCACTTTTTGGATAACCTATGTTCGAGCCGACTCAAAGTCTGTTTGCATCGACTCGAGCCTATCAGGAGCTGACTCCAAAACCATCAGAGATGGCTTCAGAATCTGATATTTCTCCAATGGACTTCAACGACTCTTTCTCTATTCATGCTAAATACTCTTTCAACTACAAATAACGGCTAGATTTCTTCTAAAAGTGGATTTGAAAGGTGATTATAAGTAAGAGCTCTGGATTGATTAAAAAATAAAGAAGAAAGAGAAAAATCAAAGAGAAAACATTCAAATTTTAAAATCCTTAGAGTGAAAATAGAGGTTAAGAAAAATCCCAAGAATCCGAAGCTAATCTTGAAGGATTTTTATCAAATCAAAAGGAGAAGAAGAGAGTCCTGGTTCTTCAAAAGCTTCAACGTCAAAGAATCTTCCAAAACTTGAAGCATATCTTGAGAAAGATCAAATTGAGAAAAGGAAGAAAAGAAAAAAAGCTCAACTTTAGAAATCTTCTAATCACACTCATTCTATTTCTATTTGATTGCATTATTTTATTTGCTCATTTTGAAGCTTTATTTTTTCTGTAACTAAACCTTTTATTATATTTGTAAGTGGATTCAATTAGGTGATTAAATCAAGGGGGCAGTTTGGCCTTGTGCAAGCTAAGAGGCTTGTGAGAGGTTTTGCTGGTGATCCTATGAAAACCAGCTGGGTTCATTGTGGTCCTAGGGTAAAACAATAAGTTTGAATTGTGAGCTTGTAAAACAACTCCACTATAATCAGAAAGATTATAGTGAGGCCCAAGAGATCCTTGAGAGTGGACGTAGGTGTAGTTAACACCGAACCACTATAAAATTCTTTTGTTTGTCATGCTTGACTCTTTTCTCTTATCTCGCTTCTCTATACTCTACTTGGATTATATCTCACTGCACTTACACTTATTCAATCACAACATATTAGCATTATTTGTTAAATTAGTTTGAAATTTTTAAGAACCCAATTCACCCCCCCTCCTCTTAGGTTGCCATCTGGGCCAACAAGTGCTAAAGTCGATGGTGTGACCGCTTTACGAGGGCTAAGGGTGATAACATAACTGCACCAGATTCTGGTCACTATGCATCTCACCGATTTCATTTCTGATGGAAAACATGATAATAAAGTGTTTGGTGGAGATGACCGCATCTAAGAGGTTTAGACCGAAGCGTCCGAGTATGGCATTGTAGGCCAAGGGCATCCGAACGATCAGGAACCTCATGAATACCATACTTTGACAAGGCCGAGTCCCAGCTATGACGAGGAGAGTGATTTCACCTTCAATTCTTACAGAGTCTCTCGTGAAACCGACTAGGGGCACGGACACGGTTTGGAGAGAATCAGGAGTAAGATTCATCCGAACAAATGCACCGTAAGTGAGGATGTCTGTGGAGCTTCCACTATCAACTAGAATCCTCTTTACAGGGTGTTTGGCAATCGTTATGACATCGCTTCATCCTACGGTTATGGGCCTGTTAGTGGAGCACTCTCTTGATGATTCAAGAGATAAATAGGGAGAGGGGTGGTGCCAATACCGATGTCCCCATTCAGGCTCCTTCCCATACCACCATTCATGAGAGGAACTACTCGAACGGCAAGTGGAAGATTGAGGCCTCTTGGAGGCCTCACAGCGGCAGTGCTTCGGTGAGGCATGGCGGCAGTGAGTCTCCCAATATGAAGACTTCTTGCGAGTGAATTGATGATTGGCTTGAGCAGCGGTTGCAGGGGACAAGAGGGTCCTTGGCTGCTACTGAGGGCTGCTCTTGCAGCTCCTCGACCACTACCACCAGTGCTTGGACTTGCTGGGTGAGGGAGGCGAGCTGATCCGGCTAGGTGGTCTGAGATGGTAGTGGGTAGAGCAGGAAGACTGGCCTCCTGCTGATTGACCTACCAGGAAGGCTCTTCAACACGGATGGTGGAGGCTTCTCGAGCATGCGTCATCATCATTGTTGATTTAGAGGGGATAAAATCTATAGGTTGGTATTATTGATCTGCTCTTTCTCCCTTCCTGGTGCATTAATCTGTTGTCACCAAGTCATCTTCCTTGATCATCGGCGAGCGCCCAATCGCCTTCTCCGATGAGCTAAGAATCCTTCGGTTGGCTTCTCTCGATCGGTAGCCTGCAAAAAGTTTCTTGGGCTAAAGATTTCAGCAGGACCCTCCGACGCTTAAGTTAGCACTCTGGGCAATAGCCGTGAGCTTAGAGGAAAGCTCGAGAGTCTTAGAAAGAGAAAGATGCTCTGTGTGAGTGTATGTCATACTTACTTGGTCAGAAATCCCTCTTACCCATTTTATTGAATGTTATTAAATGATTAATATTTTTGTATATTATTGTTACTATTAAAGATTAGAATTTTTTTATAATATAAACTTTATTGTGAACTTTAATATATTTGGACCTTGATGTACTTTGAACCTTGATATATGTTATTTTTATGATTTGAGATTATGAACCTTGATGAACTTTGATGTATCTTTGTTGTATGATTGAAATTATATTTTATATGATCAAGCCATGAACTTAATAGTTTGTATTATGTACTTATGCCTTTTAATGCATTATGAATGCTTAATGTTGAATGCTTAATTGTGCACATGATTCTTTCATCTCTTTTTGATTAATGACAAAAAGGGGGAGAGAATAGCATACACTTCATTTATATTTATGGGAGAGATTAGCATACATTATATTCATGGACATTCATAGGAGAGAATAGCATGTAAAGAGAAAAGCATATACATTAAAGGGAAGAGAATTTTATATATTTTCTTTTGTATGCTTAATGATTTTGTCATCATCAAAAAGGGAAGATTGTTGACCTCATATTGATTTTGATGATCACAAAATAATTAAGTATGATACTAATGATCTTGTAGTTAAGTTAAACAAATTTTAGGTGAATCATCAAGATGATGTTACTCCGAATTGGATTACTCTACATATCAAAAGAAAGGTATTACAAAGGTAAAATGAAGGTCATGTGATTGTATTTTTGCAAGTCCAAATGTTTTTGAAAAGGGCAAATGAATTTTTCAAATGGACTTTTGCTTCAAAGGTATCATAAAATATTTGTTTTATAAATGACTAAAACTACCATTGCATGAACTATTGTATTGTTCCTTATAGCATGAAAAATATTTTCAAATGAGCTAATGGATTTGTATTCCAAATGTTTTTCCTCAAGCCCAAATGTTTTATCATGGTTCTTCAATGTTTGATCATTCATTTCTCAAATGACTAAATCTATATTTGATAATTTATAATGTAAAAATTATTTCTCAAAGCATTGCATAGCAATCCTGTAAATCCCACTAAATGCAGTCAATGGCATTCCTATAAATCTCACTGAAGGTTATCAGTGGCATTCCTGTAAATCCCATTGAAAGCTGTCAGTGGCATTTCTATAAATTTTTAAACCGGGTGGGACTTCAAAATAGCTAACTGGATCATGGCTTTGGTTAGCTAGTTTTCCCTTCACAGCTAGTTGGCCGAATATTTTTGGGAATAGCTAACTGGTTAGCTAGCTTTCTCCTTCTCCTAGCTAGCTGAATGGATTTCTTAGCTAACTACTTTTCCTTGTTACTATGCTGGCCGAATGCATGCTAAAGATAGTTAGCTGACTAGCTAGCTGGACTCCTCTTCTAGCTAGCTGAGACTCTCTTTTAGTTAACTATCTTTTCCTGTTACAGTGTTGGCCGAACCATGCTTATTTTTTAGTTAACTGGGGAGCTAGTTGGTCATCTTTCTAGCTAGCTAGAATGCCTTATTAGTAAACTAATTTTCTTTGGGAGCTAACTATTTTTTATTGTTAGTTAACTATTTCTTGCAGGACTTCTCCAAGCCGTGAGGATGAAAAAATTAATTAGCTAAGGAGCTAACTACCTCTCTCTTTAAGCCATGTGGATGCAAGCCTTAGTTAGCTAAAGAGCTAACTACTCTATGGTTTTTCCTCTCTCCTGGTGTATGATTCTTTGCTTAGTTAGCTAGAGAGCTAACTACTTTTTGGATTAGTTAGCTAGAGAGCTAACTAGTGCTTCATGAAACTTTATCCTGGCCGTGTGATTCCTTGTGTTAGCTAGAGAGCTAACTACTTCTTGCTTGGTTAGCTAGAGAGCTAACTACTACTTGCTTAGTTAGCTAGAGAGCTAACTAATGCCTTTTGAAATGAACTCCAGACCACATGAATTTGTGGTTAGTTAGCTAGAGAGCTAACTAGCTTTTGCCATAGTTAGCTAGAGAGCCAACTACCTTCTCAGGGGATGAATATCAAGCCGTGGACTTTTTGCCTTAGTTAGCTAGAGAGCTAACTACTTTATTTGTTGTGGCTGAACCTTTCCCTCTTGCCGTGGAGATTTCAAAATTAGCTAGCTGGTTAGCTAGCTTGTGGCTTTTTCACTCCTTCTTTCCCGAGCTTCTTCAAGCCGCTAGCTACCTGAAATTAACTCCAGTCAGCTGCCTCTTTGATATTTGGGCGTGCTCTCTCTCTCTCTCACTCTCTCTTCTTTAATTGATTTCTATTTTTAGCTATACTAACTTTTGATCTCTTGGATTATGGCAGAGATCCTCCTTCCTCAAATGGATTCAATGCATTCAATGCTCAAGGGAAACATTTTACAACAGCTATATTTTCTTCCCGTTTTACTTTTCATTTATTCCAATTTAGTCTAACGGATATTTTTATGTTGGAATGCTTTAAATAGATGAGATTACAAGAAGAAAAAGAGGATTGAAAAGAGAAAGAAATAGAAGAAAAATCATGGGAAAATCTTGTTGAAAATCCTTGTGAGAAGTTAGTGTTGAGCTTTCATTTACGAATCATTTCAAGAGGTATTGGAGTGTTGATTCAAGTGGTTGATAACATTTAAAGAAGAGATCCGGTGCATTCAAGAGCTTACAAAGAGGAGTTTCAAATTTATTGAAGGCATCATCCAAAGCTCCAACAACCACAAGAAGGCTTCGTTCATTCCTCAAAGCTTCATCCCAAAGAAGAAGCCAAAAGTTCGAATTTGTAAAGTGATCTTTCATTGTTTTATTTACTCATTTTAGGAGCTCCTTGTACTTAAAACTTGATATTTTTGTTGTAAGGCTTCCTTGTGCCATAAACAAGAGGACTAGCCGGGTAAGGCTAAGGGTTGACTTCCTTGTGCCGTGAAACAAGAGGACTAGATGGGTAAGGCTAGGGGTTGGCTTCTTGTGCCGTGAAACAAGAGGACTAGCCGGGAAGGCTAGGGGTTTGGCTGCCTTATGCCATAAAATAAAAGGACTAGCTGGGGAAGGCTAGGGGTTTGGCTGCCTTGTACCATATAAACAAGAGGGCTAGCCGGGGAAGGCTAGAGGTTGTAATCATTTGTTATGATTGGAGTAAACTTCCCAAAGGATTTTTGGGGAGTGGATGTAGGTGCTGGGTTTGGCACCGAACCACTATAAACATTCTTGTGTTTATGATTGCTTGCATAATTTCTGTGATATTATTATGTTCACATCACTACACCGCTGCCGATTAAATTTTGATTAGTCACAAGCACATATCTATACTAGTAATTAATTTTTAAAAACCTAATTCATCCCCCCTCTTGGGTTGCTACATCTGGGCAACAAGTGGTATCAGAGCAGCGTGCTCCTGATTTCTATTGCTTTAATTAGCTTGGAGCCAAAGATCATTAGCAATCCAAATGGATTCAGTTTTGACTGAGAGATAGTCAACTAATAGACCACCTCTATTTGATGGCACAAATTATACTTATTAGAAAGCACGTATGAAAATTTTTATTCAAGCACTTGATTATGATTTATAGAGCATCATAGTCAATGGACCTCACACACCTACTATTAAATCTAATGGTATTAATATTCTCAAACTAGAAATGGAATGGGATGTGCATGATAAGAAGATGGCTCAACTGAATGCTAAAGCCATGAATGTATTATATTATTCTTTAAATGCCAATGAATTTAATCATATTTCTACATACATATCTGCTAAGGAAATTTGGAAAGGACTTGAAGTTACCCATGAGGGTACCAATCAAGTTAAAGAATCTGGAATAAATATGCTTGTACATGAATATGAATTGTTTAAAATGGAATCATATGAAAGCATTGGTGATATGTTTACAAGATTCACTAACATTATTAATGGTCTAAAAAGCCTTAAAAAATCTTATACTAATGGTGATCTTGTTAGAAAAGTTTTGAGATCCTTGCCTAGGTCTTGGGAGGCCAAAGTTACTACAATTCAAGAAGCCAAGGACCTCAACACACTACCTCTTGAAGAATTAGTTGGTTTATTGATGACTCATCAGCTTCAGCAGCAACAACATTTTGATGAAGAACAATCCAAAAACAAGAGGATGTTGGGACTAAAGAGTGCAGTCCTAAATGAGGAGAATGAGAGTTAAGAAAAATGATCTAGCACTCATTACAAGGAAATTTGAGAAATTCATGAGAAAGAAATTTGAAGAAAGAAAGAGAGCATTAATGAAAGGAGAGCCAAGCAATGAAAAAGAATATGAAGTAATTTGTTATGAATGCAACAAACCGGGACACTGCAAGCCAGATTGTCCATATCTAAAGAAAGGTCTCAAGAAATTTAAAAAGAAGGCTATAATAGCTACATGGAGCGATAGTGATGCATCAAGCTCCGAAGAAGAAGAGAAGAATGAAGAAGAAAATCTTTGTCTCATGACGAACAATGAAGAGGTAAACCACAACTTGTTAGATGATTTTATATTTGATGAATTGTATGGTGCATTTTATGAATTAATTGATGATTTCACAAATCTCAGTTCAAAAAATAAAGATTTGAAAAATCAAGTTCAAATTCTTACTTTAGAAAAGGATAAACTATTAGAAGAAAATAAAGTTTTATTACAAGAAAACATGAATTTAAAAATGAAGTAGATAGATTGAAACCTATTGTAGATAAGTTTACTTTGAGCTCTACTAAACTTAACATGATTCTTGAAAATCAAAGAGCTATTTTTAACAAAGCTGGCCTAGGATACAATCCTTTAAAAAGATAAAAGTTTTTGAAAAATATTTATGTGCATTCTACTAAAGTTACATGTTTTAAATGTGGTAAACCTGGACACAAAGCATATATATGTCACACACACAATGTTAAAATGATATGGGTTCCAAAAGGAACCATTTTAACTAACCCTAAAGGACCCAAGAAAGCTTGGGTATCTAGAAGCAAGACTTGATATTATGGATGCGGTTGTGTCTTGCAACCCATGGAGCAAAAAGAAAATGATACTTGGATAGCGGGTGCTTAAGACACTTGATGGATGATGAATATGAATTTATCACTTTGAATGCAATTGATGGAGGAGTGGTTACCTTTAGAAATAATGGCCAAAGTAAAATTATTGGCATTGATAAAATTGGTACAACTCCCTCTACTTTTATTGATAATATCTTGCTTTTAAATGTATTAAATCATAACTCGCTTAGCATTAGTCAATTTTGTTAAAAAAGGATTTTAAAATTATTTGTTGAATCATCTCTTTGAATAATTACAAATCCTGTTGATGATTGCATGAAAGCCATTGGTCATAGGCATAGTAATGTTTATATTGTTAATGACCATATTATTGAATGTCTAGTTGTCATGAATGATAAAATTGATAAATCTAGTTATGGCTTCATAGACTTGCTCATGCCAGCATGTATTTGCTTTCTAAATTATTCAAAAATGACTTGGTTAAAGGTTTGCCAAAATTGAGTTTCAAAAAGATAAGATTTGTGATACATGCAAATTTTAAAAAATTAACTATAATTTCTTTTAAGTCTAAAAATATGATTTCAACTTCTAGACTTTTAGAACTTTTGCATTTGGATTCGTGATTATTGATGATTTTCTTGATTTACATAAGTTTATTTTTATTTAGCAAAAATGAAGCATCTTTAGTTTTTCTAAAAACTCCTTAGAAGAATTTCAAATGAAAAAGGTTTTTCTATTTTATCTATTAGAAGTGATCATAGAAAAAATTTAAAAAATTGGCACTTTGAAAAATCTTATAATGAACATAGAACCTTATATTCATGTTATATTTGATGAATCTAATGATCTTCCATTAAGGAAGAAAAAGGTTTTGAATGACACAGATGAAATTGAAAGTCAAGTCAAGAAGCTCACCTTGGATTCAATGATACAAAAGATACATGAAGAAAAGATTCAACATGATGACCCCAAGGTAATGCTGAATTTGAAAGATGAATGTATGTCTATAATCACCCTAAAGAGGTAATATCAAGTGATCTATCTCATGATATTAGGAGTAGATCATAATTTAGAGATGCATATAATAATCTAGCTTTAGAGAGCCTAAATGACATGCATGATAAATTAAATGAGAATTTAGAAACAAATTGGATAAGCATGATAATTTCATTAGAAATAAAGCAAGATTGTTAGTTATAGAATATAATCAAGAGGAAGATATTGATTTTGATGAAACATATGTCCCTGATTAATAGATTAATATTATTAGATTACTTCTTGTATTTGCTTGCTTTATGAATATTAAATTATATTGAATGGATGTTAAGAGCACTTTTCTTAATGAATATATTGCTGAACAAGTATTTGTTGATCAACCATCGATGTCAAAAATCTTGTGTCTCCAAACCATGTATTCAATTGAACAAAACTTTATATGGTTTAAGACAAGTACCCCGGGCATGGTTTGATAGGCTTATTAAGTTCTTGATTAGCAATAAATTTATTAGTGAAAATGTTGATGCAACAATATGAATTAAAAGACAGAATGATGATATGTTGATAGTACAAATTTATGTAGATGGCATTATATTCGGTGCTACTAATAATTTCTTGTTCCAAGACTTTTGCAAAGTTTATGCAGGGGGAGTTCGAGATGAGCATAATGGGTAAAATTAATTATTTTATCAGACTTCAAATCGAGTAATCAAAGAAGAGGATCTTCATAAGCCAATTCTTGTACCTCAAGAAAATTTTGAAGAAGTTTGGCGTGAAGAAATCTAAATGTATCGGTACATTTGTCGAGTGATATGGGTCGCAGGCCCATGATCGGCAACTAGTGGTATCAGTTTGATCTATTTACTCCTTGCTTGATATGATTATATTGTAAGACTTAGATTATTAAATGCCTACTTTATTAGTGGTATCATTTCTTGATCATATCTTGTAATAAATTGCCTATACATGAAATGAAAAGGATTTGATAAAGGTGATGCATATTTTGTTGTAATATCTTATTTGCATATCACCTATGTAAGAAATCTTATGTTATCATATGAAATGTGAAATTAAAATATGGTGATTGTTATAGAATGTCTATGTATTTTTCATATATACATTGAGATTAGCATGATACATTTATAAAATGTTTTGATTATATGATAGTGGTATCATTTCTTGCATAAAACTTTTATTGCATATAGATTTGAAATATTAAGGGGAAGAAGAATGTAAGCATATTTGAACTCAAATATTTGATGTGGTATCTGTTAATATTGTATCTCAACATATTTTTAAATTAGTAAGGGGGAGAAGAAACTTGCTTAAATATTTGGATACTTTGATGCATTAAGCACTATAATGTATTGAATATTAAATATCTTACTGTTAAGTACTTTGATGTATGAAAGTGGTATCAACTCTCATATGTGGTAATGATTTAAATGCATTTTCTTTTGATATCAAACTATAAAATTGCTACCTTGCACAAATATGAAAAAGTGATTTTTTGATCCTACATTCAAAGCTTTTAAATTGGTATCAATTGAGTTATGAAAAATGATTGTTATTAAATGATTAATATTTTTATATATTATTGTTACTATTGAAGATTAGAATTTTTTTATAATATAAACTTTGTTGTGAACTTTAATATATTTGGACCTTGACGTATTTTGAACCTTGATATATGTTATTTTTATGATTTAAGATTATGAACCTTGATGAACTTTGATGTATCTTTGTTGTATGATTGAAATTATATTTTATACGATCAAGCCATGAACTTAATAGTTTGTCTTATGTACTTATGCCTTTTAATGCATTATGAATGCTTAATGTTGAATGCTTAATTGTGCACATGATTCTTTCATCTCTTTTTGATTAATGACAAAAAGGGGGAGAGAATAGCATACACTTCATTTACATTTATGGGAGAGATTAGCATACATTATATTCATGGGACATTCATAGGAGAGAATAGCATGTAAAGAGAAAAGCATATACATTAAAGGAAAGAGAATTTTATATATTTTCTTTTGTATGCTTAATGGTTTTGTCATCATTAAAAAAGAGAGATTGTTGACCTTATATTGATTTTGATGATCACAAAACAATTAAGTATGATACTAATGATCTTACAGTTAAGTTAAACAAATTTCAGGTGAATCATCAAGATGATGTTACTCCGAATTAGATTATTCTACATATCAAAAGAAAGGTATTACAAAGGTAAAATGAAGGTAATGTGATTGTATTTTTGCAAGTCCAAATGTTTTTGAAAAGGGCAAATGAATTTTTCAAATGGACTTTTGCTTCAAAGGTATCACAAAATATTTGTTTTATAAATGACTAAAACTACCTTTGCATGAACTATTGTATTGTTCCTTATAGCATGAAAAACATTTTCAAATGAGCTAATGGATTTGTATTCCAAATGTTTTTCCTCAAGCCCAATGTTTTATCATGGTTCTTCAATATTTGATCATTCATTTCTCAAATGACTAAATCTATATTTGATGATTTATCATGTAAAAATTATTTCTCAAAGCATTGCATGGCAATCCTGTAAATCCCACTAAATGCAGTCAATGGCATTCCTGTAAATCTCACTGAAGGTTGTCAGTGGCATTCCTGTAAATCCCATTGAAAGCTGTCAGTGGTATTTCTGTAAATTTCAAAACCGTGTGGGACTTCAAAATAGCTAACAGGATCATGGCTTTGGTTAGCTAGTTTTTCCTTCACAGCTAGCTGGCCTAATATTGTTTGGGAATAGCTAACTGGTTGGCTAGCTTTCTCCTTCTCCTAGCTAGCTGAATGGATTTCTTAGCTAACTACTTTTCCCTGTTACTATGTTGGCCGAATGCATGCTAAAGATAGTTAGCTGACTAGCTAGCTGGACTCCTCTTCTAGCTAGCTGAGACTCTCTTTTAGTTAACTATCTTTTCCTATTACAGTGTTAGCCGAACCATGCTTATTTTTTAGTTAACTGGGGAGCTAGCTGGTCATCTTTCTAGCTAGCTAGAATGCCTTATTAGTTAACTAATTTTCTTTGGGAGCTAACTATTTTTTATTGTTAGTTAACTATTTCTTGCAGGACTTCTCCAAGCCGTGAGGATGAAAAAATTAGTTAGCTAAGGAGCTAACTACCTCTCTCTTTAAGCCATGTGGATGCAAGCCTTAGTTAGCTAAAGAGCTAACTACTCTATGGTTTTTCCTCTCTCCTGGTGCATGATTCTTTGCTTAGTTAGCTAGAGAGCTAACTACTTTTTGGATTAGTTAGCTAGAGAGCTAACTAGTGCTTCATGAAACTTTATCCTGGCCATGTGATTCCTTGTGTCAGTTAGCTAGAGAGCTAACTACTTCTTGCTTGGTTAGCTAGAGAGCTAACTACTACTTGCTTAGTTAGCTAGAGAGCTAACTAATGCCTTTTGAAATGAACTCCAGGCCATGATTTTGTGGTTAGTTAGCTAGAAGCTAACTAGCTTTTGCCATAGTTAGCTAGAGAGCTAACTACCTTCTCAGGGGATGAATATCAAGCCGTGGACTTTTTGCCTTAGTTAGCTAGAGAGCTAACTACTTTATTTGTTGTGGCTGAACCTTTCCCTCTTGCCGTGGCGATTTCAAAATTAGCTAGCTGGTTAGCTAGCTTGTGGCTTTTTCATTCCTTCTTGCCCGAGCTTCTTCAAGTCGCCAGCTACCTGGAATTAACTCCAGTCAGCTGCCTCTTTGATATTTGGGCATGCTCTCTCTCTCTCACTCTCTCTTCTTTAATTGATTTCTATTTTAGCTATACTAACTTTTGATCTCTTGGATTATGGCAGAGATCTTCCTTCCTCAAATGGATTCAATGCATTCAATGCTCAAGGGAAACATTTTACAACGGTTATATTTTCTTCCCGTTTTACTTTCATTTATTCCAATTGAGTCTAACAGATATTTTTGATGTTGGAATGCTTTAAATAGCTGAGATTACAAGAAGAAAAAGAGGATTGAAAAGAGAAAGAAATAGAGGAGAAAATTGTGTGAAAATCTTGTTGAAAATCCTTGTGAGAAGTTAGTGTTGAGCTTTCATTTGTGAATCATTTCAAGAGGTATTGGAGTGTTGATTCAAGTGGTTGATAACATTTAAAGAAGAGATTTTGTGCATTCAAGAGCTTACAAAGAGGAGTTTCAAATTTATTGAAGGCATCATCCAAAGCTCCAACAACCACAAGAAGGCTTCGTTCATTCCTCAAAGCTTCATCCCAAAGAAGAAGCCAAAAGCTCTGAATTTGTAAAGTGATCTTTCATTGTTTTATTTGCTCATTTTAGGAGCTTCTTATACTTAAAACTTGATATTTTTATTGTAAGGCTTCCTTGTGCCATAAATAAGAGGACTAGCCGGGTAAGGCTAGGGGTTGGCTTCCTTGTGCCGTAAAATAAGAGGACTAGCCGGGTAAGGCTAGGGGTTGGCTTCCTTGTGCCGTGAAATAAGAGGACTAGCCGGGGAAGGCTAGGGGTTTGGCTACCTTGTGCCGTGAAACAAGAGGACTAGCTGGGGAAGGCTAGGGGTTTGGCTGCCTGTGCCGTATAAACAAGAGGGCTAGCCGGGAAAGGCTAGAGGTTGTAATCGTTTGTTACGGTTGGAGTGAAATTTCCAAAGGATTTTAGGGGAGTGGATGTAGGTGCTGGGTTTGGCACCGAACCACTATAAACCTTCTTGTGTTTGTGATTGCTTGCATAATTTCTGTGATATTATTGTGTTCACATCACTACACCGCTGCCGATTACATTTTGATTAGTCACAAGCACATATCTGCACTAGTAATTAATTTTTAAAAACCCAATTCACCCCTCCTCTTGGGTTGCTACATCTGGGCAACAGTCTCAAAGCATTCAAACAGTATTAAGATTTCAGATTGAGAAAACATCCATGGATTTAAGATTTCATCAGAATACACCCACTTTCTTTGCTTCGTTTTTGTAAATAGATCGCAACCGTTTCATGTCCCATGCAAACCAGAAAGAAGATTAAAAAAATTACATAGAAATCCTAGGTAGAGCTCTAGATGAGGCGGAGGTCAGTCTTAAAGTCTTGGGCGATCTCCCGAACAAGGTGCTGGAAGGGCAGCTTGCGGATGAGGAACTTCATGCTCTTCTGGTACTTTCAGATCTCCCGAAGCGCCACCATACCGGGATGGAAGTAGTGGGGCTGTAAGATCCATTAAAGGATCTTTTTAATAAACATAATGGCCAAGATCTTAGAATAAATGATTTTTACATGAAAACATACATGAAAACATAAACCAAGAATGCGTACCTTGATCCATTGATATTCGTTCTTCATTGACGAGGAACGAGAGGCTGCGTATGTGTTAACGACAGATTGAGTTTCTCCCTCTTTCCTAATTCTCTTCCTTATCTGTTTTGATGGTCAAACAGACTATATATAGGAGAGAGAGGACCAATCTGATAATACAATCAATTTCTCTTTCCATCAAAGAGAGGTTATCAGCTAACAACTTCCCAAAGATAAACCAATAGGAAATTAGCTTTATTAAACCATCATTATCACTTAAATTTAAATATATGATAAAATCAGATATCATAATTATCATTTAAAAAAATAAATGATAAATCAATCATATATCCACGTGGGCCACATAAAAGGAAACACTAACATTCTCCCACTTGGCCCATGTGAGATATTAAACATACTGGTTTAATAATCAATCATAATGCACATAACAAAAGCTAAAATCCTTCATAATATTGGTCAAACATGAAATCATCATTAAGCAAAAACTAATAAGGATCATGGCGGTTGTATGCTATTGTTTTGACGTACTCCCTTCCATGTATCACATTACTAGTTCTATACTTAACATGACCTATAATGGGAATTGCAATAAGGTCTAACAATAATGTCTTTATCAAAGATAAATCATGTTAATATTCTCATAATTCATTTATGTATATATACCAGCATAAGTAAACAGGATCCATAAGTGATTCAGAAGCAATAATTAATTGAGCTCAGAGTGTCAAATACATAAGGAACTTAAAGCTTTAAACATAACATCACTAATGGTTTTCAATAATGCTCATTCTTTCGACATGTTCATGAAATGTCTTTGGCGGTAACCCTTTAGTCAGCGGATCTGCAATTATGAGATTGGTGCTAATATGTTCAATTGACACTTTGTTTCTGAACTTCTTCTTTAACGAAAAGATTTCAATTCGATATGTTTAGCACCCTTTGAATACGTGTCGTTTTTAGAAAAAAAGACTACTATGAAGTTATCACAATAAATTTTCAGCGGCTTGGCAATACTGTCGACAACCCCAAGTCCTGAAATAAAGTTTCGCAGCCATAAACCATGAATTGTAGCCTCAAAGCATGCCATAAACTTAGCTTCCATAGTAGATGCAGCAATGACAGACTGCTTCGCACTTTTCCATGAGATCGCTCCTTCAACTAAAAGGAACAAATAGCCAAATGTGGACTTTCTAGTATCAACACATCTAGCAAAATCTGAGTCTGAATATCCCTTGACCTCAAGATCATTAGATCTTCTGTAGGTAAGCATGTGATCCTTCGTTCCTTGCAAATACCTTAGTACCTTCTTTGCAGCTCTCCAATGATCTATTCCTGGATTACTTTCATATCTGCCTAGCATCCCGATAGCAAAATTGATGTCTGGCCTGGTACATGTCTGAGCATACATCAAGCTACCAACAATTGATGCATAAGGTATTCTTCCATTTGTTTGCGTTCCAATTCATTGTTTGGACATTGCATAAGGCTGAATTTATCTCCCTTCTGAATTGGAACAACACTTGCAGAGCATTTGTTCATGTTGAATTTCTCAAGAACTTTATTAATATATGCCTTCTGAGACAAACCTAACATTCCTTGTGATATATCAAAATATTTCGATTCCAATCACATAGGATGCCTCACCCATATCTTTCATTTCAAAGTTCTTAGAGAGAAAATTCTTGGTCTCATACAATAGGCCAAGGTCATTAGTAGCTAGCAAGATATCATCAACATACAGAATCAAAAATATGATTTTGCTCCCACTGACCTTCAGATATATACACCGATCAATGGTGTTTTCTTTAAATCAAAGGATGTAATGGTATCATTGAACTTAAGATACCATTGTCGGGAAGCTTGCTTAAGTCCGTATATTGACTTCTTCAGTTTATACACCATGTGTTCCTTTCCTTCAAATAAAAAACCTTCAGGTTGGTCCATATAAACCTCTTCATTCAAACTCCCATTTAGAAAGGCGGTTTTCACATCCATTTGATGCAACTCTAAATCATAATGAGCTACCAGTGCCATAATAATTCTAAATGAGTCTTTCTTAGAGACTGGAAAAAAGGTCTCTGTGTAGTCAATGCCACATTTTTCAGTAAAACCTTTGGCAACAAGTCTGGCTTTACAATGTTCAATATTGCCATTTGAGTCGCATTTGGTCTTAAAGACCCATTTACACCCAACTCTTTTACAACATTCAGGCAATTCAACAAGATCCCAGACTGCATTGTAATCCATCGATTTTAACTCATCTTGCGTGGCATCTAACCATTTAGATGAATTAGCACTTTGCATGGCTTGTGAAAAAGAAACTGGATCATCATTAATACCCAAATCAAAATCAGATTCTTGTAGATAAACTACATAATCATCAGAAATAGCGTTCTTCTTTGTCATTGAGACCTTCTTAATGCTACTTCATTAGGTTCATTTATTGCAAGTTCATTAGTAATAACATCATTCTGTAGTGTTTGATCATTAATTTGTTATTCTTGAAAGTTATTAAAAGGTTCAACAACTCTAGGAACAATTACTTGAGAAGAAGTTATAGGTGAAGAAACTTGCACTTTAACTTCTTGGATTTCCACTTTATGTGGTTCCAAACTCCCACTAATTTTATTATTCTCAATGAACCTTACATTTCCAGATTCAACAATTCTTGTACTATGGTTAGGACAATAAAATTTATACCCTTTTGATCTTTCTGGATAACCAATGAAGAAACCACTAGTTGTTCTTGAGTCCAACTTCTTTC
This sequence comes from Calamus simplicifolius, assembly GCA_900491605.1. Lineage (NCBI taxonomy): Eukaryota > Viridiplantae > Streptophyta > Magnoliopsida > Arecales > Arecaceae > Calamus > Calamus simplicifolius. Next base: position 27,879 of record UESW01002878.1, read on the forward strand.
ATGCGGATTGTAAATCCTTACTTCCGCCGGGCAACCCCAAACATGCAAATGCCTCAAAATAGGTTTCCTTCCTGTCCACAGTTCAAAAGGAGTCTTTGGAACTGCCTTACTAGGAACCCTATTTAGCAAATACATAGCGGTCTTTAAAACATGCATCCACAATAATGAGGGTAATGATGAATTGCTTAACATACTCCTAACATGTCCATTAGAGTTCAATTACGCTTTTCTACAACACCATTTTGTTCTGGTGTTTCAGGCATTGTGTATTGAGTACATATACCATGCTTTTCAAGGAATTTGACAAATGGACCAGGGCATTGTCCAGATTCATCATACTTTCCATAATATTCACCACCTCTGTCAGACCTAACAATTTTCACTTTTCTGTCTAGTTGTCTTTCAACCTCATTGATAAACACTTCTAGAGCATTTACGATTGAGATTTTTAATGCAACAAATAGACATAGCCATAACGTAAAAATCATCAATAAAGGTGATAAAATACTTTTCTCCACCAAAAGATGAACATCAAAAGGCCCACATATATCGGTGTGTATAATTTCAAGGAGCTATTTACTTCTTGTGGCGCTTTTCTTGATTGTGTTTTGTGTGTTTTCCTTTAATACAATCCATACAAATCCCAAGATCAGTAAAATCTAAATCAGAAAGGATTTTATTCTTTACTAATCTCTCAATTCTTTCCTTGGATATATGATCCAAACGTTTATGCCATAAGTAAGTTGATTGTTCATTCATTAAACCACATTTAGTACCAACATTATGATGCAAGGTTAACAATGTCTAAGCAAAAAGACTATCAAGCTTAAATTTGTACAAACCATCAGAAAGAATACCAGAACCAATAAGATGATTGTGTTTACACTAAAGNCTGCAGTCTTGAGGGCAAGTGTTTTCCTTCTTTTGTGTCCTCCTCAACATGCTGCTTCATTGTTAACTCGTGGTCATTAAGGATCCTAGAAGCTCCTCTAAGGATAATGCATTGAGGTCCTTTGCTTCTTGGATAGCAGTGACTTTTGCTTCCCACGATCTTGGTAGTGACCTAAGAATTTTGCGCACAAGATCAGCATTAGAATAATTCTACCAAGACTTTTTAAACCATTCACAATATCAGTGAATCTAGTGAACATGCATGTGATGGTTTCAGTTTGTTCCATTGTAAACAATTCATATTTGTGAACCAAAATATTATCTTTGATTCTTTAACTTGGTTTGTTCCTTCATGAGTTATTCCATCCTATCCCAAATTTCTTTTGCGGAATTACAAGTTGAGATTCGGTTGAATTCATTTGAGTCTAAGGAACAATATAGAATATTAATGGCCTTAGCATTTAGTTGTGCCATTCTCCTATCATTATCATTCCAATCCCTTTTGGGTTTAGGAACAATAGTGCCATCAATAAGGTGTGTGGGCGTACTAGGTCCATTTATTATTACTCCCCATAATTCATAGTCCGAAGCTTGAATGAATATTCTCATTCTAGCTTTCCAATATGAATAGTTGGTTCCATTAAATAAAGGAGGTCGATTCGTAGAATGACCTTCAGCAAAACTTGAACCAATTTGTGTTGCCATATGGATCTTTAGCCCTTGATCATGAGATCAAATTCTAAATGAGCACTTGCTCTGATACCAATTGTTGGCCCAGATGGCAACCCAAGAGGGGGGGGGTGAATTGGGTTCTTAAAAATTTAAGACTTTTTAACTTTAATTGATTAGTTAGCAAGATGTGCAAGTGAGAGGCTAACTAAAATCAATACACAAGCAAATAAAGAGAGATAGAGAAAGAGAAAATATAGGCACGGCAAACACAAGATAATTTTATAGTGGTTCGGTGCAATCCAACACCTACGTCCACTCCCAAGATTCACTTGGGTCCACACTATAATCTCTCTAGATTACAGCCGAGTTGTTTTCCAAGCTCACAACTCAAACTTGTTGTTTTACCGGGTGCACAACGAACCCAGCTGGTTTTAACTCGGGCTTACCAGCACAAAACCCTACACGTTGTTTTTCACGGGCTCACAACTAACCCAACACAAGCACTCCGGCTTGTAACGAGGTATACCAACCTCCACTGATTCAATCCACTGATTGAATCAGCAAACAATAAGAATAATAGTGTTTGAACAATGAAATGCTCCCCTTGAGCAAATATACAAATGAAGTACAAAAATAAAGGGTTAGAAAAGCCTGATTGTATTGCAGATGGTAGTGGCTTGGCTTTCTTCCTTCTTCTCTTTAACTCCTCTTGAAGTGTTGAATCACGCCTCAGCAGATTCTTGACCGTTGAAGTCTTTGGAGTTGAGATGAAGCTTTTTCCTCTTTTGAAAATCCTCCGATTTGACCTTTGAAATGCTTGTGGATTTTCTTTTGACTCTTGTGGATTGATGAGAAGGAGCAGACGAAACTTTCACTTGGATTTCACTCCTTTTGAATCACTCTCCTTTGAGCTAATGATTTTTCCAATATGCTCTGTTTTTCCCTCTTTTCAAAAGATATTCTTTTCTCTCTTTTTGATTTTCTCTTTTTGATTTGAAAAGAGCTCCTCTATTTATAGAATCTGCAAAAATATATCCGTTAGAGACAAGGAAAAATAGCCGTTATTCAAAAATCTTACCGTTGGGGCTGATGTGTCATCGTTAAAAATCGCGCCCAGATTTCGCGGAGTCGACTCGAGCTTTGTGGGAGTCGGCTCGAGGTCGATTACTAAAAATAGAAACATTTTAAGCATTGAAGGGTCGACTCGCGAAAACTAAAGTGTCGGCTCGCGAAAGTTGGGAGTCGACTCGAGGAAAATGGGGAGTCGACTCGAGAAGTGCTCAAAAAACATGGTTTCTGTTGTTTGAGCGGAGTCGGCTCGCACAGACAGGAGTCGGCTCGCAAGAGTCAGGGGTCGACTCTTGAAAACCAAGGGTCGACTCGAGAAAATCAGAAAATTGGGGAGTCGACTCGGAAACCCTTGAGTCGGCTCGGGAGCGATACAAAAATCAGAAAAATGTTCTGATTGACTTTAAAACTTGTCCCAATAAATTTAAAATATAAATTTGACTTGAATACATTAAATATGACATTAAGCATGGATTCAAGACATGTTTCAAGAATTCATCGATTGAATTATAATGTGTAAAAATTCCTTTTTGAAATCTTTTAAGCATAGAGCTTGAAACTCCTTTTTCTAATAGATTCAAAACTCATTAAATATAACCATTGATAGTTCCATTCCTTTCAATTTGAATAAGCTCAAGGTTTTTGATAAATAAACACATTGTTTCTTTAAGGTACTCATGGCTTTTGGAAATCATCAAAATCAATAAAGTTGGGGCAATTATGTTTCAATAATTTCTCAACAATCTCCCCCTTTTTGATGATGACAAAAACATTGAGTATATGCATTATAAAATTGAAAAAATTTGTGATTCCAAAATCAACTATTGTGTTCATGGAAAGGCTCCCCCTCAATGAGGTAGCTCCCCCTATGAACCTTAATTTTATAAATCATTCAAAATTTTTCAAAATCAGAAACTTAAGCATTTTCTTTATGAAATTCAATTTATCTCTTCCCCTTATGCTCTTCCTCTTTCAAAATTAAACTTTGATTGAATTGAAGGCAAGGCATATACGATTGAATAAAAACTCTCCCCCTTTTTTGTAATCAACAAAAAGGTTAGGAAGTTTAATATCAATAACATTCTTTATCTTTTTCTATTTAACTTATCAATTGAGATAATCATTCAAAGTATTCAAGGATACTTACAATTGAAATAGACATAAGTAATGCATCAAACTTTCTCATTACTTCAAAATGAAAGTACATGAAAATGTAAACTTGCTCATTGCATTGAAAGTAAACTTGATTACATCAAAAAGAGATTACATGAAAACTTAAAAATTTCTTCTAGTAATTCTATTCAAGTGATCAACAATCTGCTTCATCCCTTCACATTGAAGTCTAACATAGTCTTTGAGCTTATTTCAACAAAAGTACAAGCAGATGTAATTTTATCTTGAAGCTCGGCGTTGCATTGGGAGTATGTCTCCGAGTCACCGCAGATATCCTTAAGTTCTCCAAAGATATTCTTTAAATCTTCACTTAAGGAGCTGGTAGATGAACTGAGAGTAGACTCAATCGATGCAACCCGATCACTGAGTGAATATAAGGCTTCTTTTAAATTCATAAACTTTTCATTAAATTCTTCTTTCAGTCTTTTTCATGATCACTTATCTCAGATTTGAATAATGATCGAAGCTGATCTAACTGTATATCAGAAAAACTACCAGATGATAATGTAGAAGACTGAGCAGGAGCAACAGCAGGAGCAGGGGTAGAATCAGAAGCAGGAGCTGGAACAGACTCTGGAACAGACGAGCACTGAGGAGGCTCAGGTGATGAATGTCTCATAGAAGGTCTGGGGGCCTCAGCATCTATATCTCTGTCCTCTGTAACATTCTTTCTCTCCCAATTCCATTTTTCTTAACAAACCCCATGCGATGAATAGTGGCCAAAGAGTAAAAATCCGTATGTCTTAGTTCCTTCTTTGGCTCACTATCACAAATACAATCCCTTGGCTTTGAAATAACTTAGTTAAAACCATGCCATAGGGCAAACTTGATTTCTTTTTCCCGCCACAATCTGCAATGTACCATATTATCATCCGAGGTAGATTGATGGGCTTCCCAGAAACAACAGCATCCATAACAAAAATATCTCTCTCAGAACATAGTCGAATCTGCCGGTCTTGGGAAACAAAATCCTGCTGCAATGTTGTGGAGTAATCTTAATTCCAAAGGCAATTGACTAGCAAATACTTCTTCAAATCCTTCAAAATTTCTGTTCAATAGCCTAGTGAGGGCTGGAGATCTATCTTCTGGGGCAAAGGTGGATGGTCCAGACAAGGGTAAATTCAACAATCTAGATAGAATAGAGGAAGTAATGTTCAGACCAATGCCTCTAACTTTGCTCACCAAGCCATCATCTCCTCTGGTCAAATTCTTGTAAAACTCTTTAACTAGAGCAGGGTAGGTGGGACAGTCCAATGAACATATACTCTCAAATCCCATCTCAATTAGTTGTCTACCTATTATGAATCCTTCATTCTCAAACAATTCAAAATCAACCTTTCTTCCTGTGGTGACAATCCTACTGCAAGATGATCTACCTGAAGGTAGGAGCTGGAGCAGGAGGATCACTCGCAGAAGGGGTAGAGGATGAATCCGTAGACGGCTCGCGGACGGGTCGTCGAACGGTCCTCTTCCTCTTCAAACCGGCGCCACTAGAGCTAGCTCCACGGGTTTTGGGTGCCATTGATCTTGAAGGATGGTTAATCAGAGGTTATTTGAGGTTTGGAGGGTTTTGGGAAAGCTTTGGAGAGGATTTGGAAAGATTTGGAAGATGAAATGTCCGTGGGGTCGACTCGTGCCCTAAATAATCGACTGGGACCACGTCGAGTCGACTCGCGCAAAGTGTGGAGTCGGCTCCCGACTAGTCACAGAGCACGGACACGATCTCGAGTCGACTCGCTCAGAGGAGGGGTCGACTCCTGAGTTTCAGCAGAAACTCGAGTCGACTCCGATACTCTCGAGTCGGCTCCAGACAATTTCAGAGAAAAAAAGATTAAGATTCAGAGAATCCGAATTGAGTCCGGAATTTGATCTTTGAGTATGATTAAAAATCATGGATTTTGAGAGATCAAATTGATATGAGTTCTAGATAAATTTCCTTAAGATTTTGAGAATTTGAAAGAACTCTAGATATATTTCCTTAGAGGTTTCAAAATTTATTCAAAAGGGTTACAAATTCCTAACTCTCCTCTAAGATAACAAAATCTTTCTTCATTAAAGGTTTAGTAAATATGTCAGCTAATTGTTCTTCAGTGTTTACATAATCTAAACAAATTTCATCATTAGCTACATGTTCCCTTATAAAATGATATCTAATTTCTATGTGTTTTGTTCTTGAGTGTTGAATTGGATTTTTAGTTAAGTTGATTGCGCTAGTGTTATCACATCTTATGGGTGTTTTATCAAGTGTGATACCATAGTCTTCAAGTTGTCGCTTAATCCATAGGATTTGCGCACAGCAACTTCCAGCTGCTACATATTCAGCTTCAGTAGTTGATAATGCAACTGAATTTTGCTTTTTGCTAAACCATGTGATTAAGTTACTACCTAAGAATTGGCATGCACCACTTGTGCTTTTCTATCTAATTTACATCCAGCATAATCAGAATCTGAATATGCAATTAGGTTTAATGTAGAGTCTCTAGAATACCATAAACCTACATTTTTAGTTCCATTTAGATATCTTAAAATTCTTTTAACAGCTATTAAATGTGATTCTTTAGGTTCAGATTGAAATCTAGCACATAAACATACTGAAAACATAATATCTGGTCTACTTGCTGTTAAATAAAGAAGGGATCCGATTATACCTCGATAATACTTTTGATCAACCTTTTTACCTTCTTCATCTTTGTCCAGCTTGCATGAAGGACTCATTGGAGTTCCGAGGGGTTTCATTGTTTCCATACCAAACTTTTTGAGTAGTTCTCTTGTGTATTTGGTTTGGTTGATAAAGATTCCCTCTTGCTTTGTTTGATTTGGAGTCCAAGGAAGAAGTTGAGTTCTCCCATCATGCTCATCTCGAATTCTCCCTGCATCAACTTTGCAAATTCTTGACAAAGAGAATCGTTAGTAGCACCAAAAATAATGTCATCTACGTATATTTGTACTACAAGTAAATCTTTACTTTTCTTGTTTTAAAATTTCATTTCTATTAAGAATTTACTTAACCTATCATACCAAGCTCTAGGTGCTTGTTTCAAACCATATAAAGCTTTGTGCAATTTAAAAACGTGATTTGAAAACTCGTGATCTTCAAAACCTGGTGGTTGTTCTACATAAACTTCTTCATTAATAAATCCATTTAAAAATGCGCTTTTTACATCCATTTGAAATAAGTTAAAATTCATATGACATGCAAATGCAAGTAATAGCCTAATGGCTTCTAATCTAGCTACAGGTGCAAAGGTTTCATCAAAATCAATACCTTCTCTTGATTATATCCTTTAGCAACCAATCTAGCTTTGTTTCTAATTACAATGCCATTTTCATCTAGTTTATTTCTAAAAACCCATTTTGATCCTATTACTGAATGATTTTTAGGTCTTTCAACTAAGTCCAAACATTATTTCTTGTAAATTGATTTAGTTCTTCTTGCATTGCTAACATCCAATTATTATCTTTTTCAGCTTCTTCTATAGTTTTAGGTTCAATTTGTGATACAAATGCAAGATGATTACTAATATTTCTCATATATGATCTAGTCCTTATTCCTTGAGATGGATCGCCTATAATCAATTCCTTAGGATGACTATGAGCATATCTCCAGTCTCTTGGAAGATCTATATCATTATGATCAATATTGACATCATCGTCCTTATGTGAATCATCATCTTTAGCCTCTTGTTCATGATCAGAAGATACTTCAATATTAAGTTTTTCAAGATCTTTTTCAATTATGTTTGTATCTTCCTCATCATCAATCTTTTCAGATCCAGTTGCTAAAGATTCATCAAAAACTACATGAATGGATTCTTCAACTACTAAGGTTTTCTTGTTAAAGATTCTATATGCCTTACTAGTTGTTGAATAACCTAGAAAAATTCCTTCATCAGATTTAGCATCAAATTTTCCTAAGTTGTTTTTACCATTATTATGAATGAAACATTTACATCCAAATGCATGAAAGTATTTTATATTTGGTTTTCTTTCATTCCATAATTCATAAGGTGTTTTCTTTAATATTGGTCTTATTAAAGCTCTATTTAAGATGTAACATGCTGTGTTAATTGCTTCCGCCCAAAAATACTTTGGTAAGTTGCTTTCACATAGCATGGTACGGGCCATGTCTTCTAGAGTCCTATTTTTCCTTTCAACTACACCATTTTGTTGTGGAGTCCTAGGGGCTGAAAAATTATGATTAATTCCATTTTCAGTGCAAAAATTTTCAAATAAGTGATTTTCAAATTCTGTTCCATGATCACTTCTTAGAGATACTATAGTAGTGTTTTTCTCATTTGTGACTTTCTTGAAGAATTTCAGGAATATCGAGAAAGTCTCATCTTTGTGAGCTAAAAACATTACCCAAGTATATCTAGAATAATCATCTACAATCACTAGACCATATTTCTTTCCTCCTAGACTTGTGGTTCTAGTTGGTCCGAAAAGATCCATGTGAAGTAGCTCTAAAGCCCTAGAAGTTGAAACAATGTTTTTAGATTTAAAAGAACTTCTAGTTTGTTTTCCAAATTGACATGCATCACATATTTTATTATTTTCAAAATCTAGTTTAGGTAATCCTTTAACTAAATCCATTTTAATTAGTTTTGAAATAAGGTGTGTGCTTGCATGACCTAATCTACGATGCCACAACCAACTAATTTCATTTATGTTAGCATTGTCAGCAATTAAGCAATGATCACTCAAAGATAATTTTTCTAATCAACTAAGTAAACATTGCCATGTCTATAACCAGTAAATACAATGCTATCATCAATAGAATTAGTTACAGTGCATACAGAAGATTTAAATGAAACATTAAAATTTTTATCACATAATTGACTTATACTTATTAGATTATGCTTCAAACCATTAACATAAAGTACATTATCAATAAATATAGATGGAGTTATGCGAACTTTACCAAGGCCCATAATTTGACCTTTACCGTTATCGCCAAACGTCACAACTCCACCTTTCTTTTCTTCCAGGGTGATGAATTCATCTTTGTCACCCGTCATATGTCTTGAGCAGCCACTATCAAGGTACCACTTTTTCTTTGATCTTTTGGCTACAAGACATTCCTGCAATATAATCAAACTTTATGCTTAGGTACCCAAGCTTTCTTGGGTCCTTCATGGTTAGCAGCAACAAAAATTGTTCCTTTCGGAACCCATATTTTCTTAGCTTTAACATTTAACTTGTTGTTATTATTTAACGTTTTGCATTCAAATGATTTATGACCTTTTTCATTACATTTGAAACAAGTTATATTACTTTGGTTGGCTTTTATAAAAATATTCTTTAAGATTTTTGTTTCCTTAATGTGTTATATCCTAAACCTGCTTTGTCAAAAACAGCTTTTTGACTATCTAGGATCATGTTAAGTTTAGTTGAACTTAAAGTGAATTTCTCAACAATGTCTTTATATTTTTTAACATCTTTCTTAAGAGAGTCATTTTCTTTAACTTGCTGTTCTTTTTCTAAAGCTAAAGTTTTTATTGATCTTTTAAATCTTTTGTTGAGTTTTTAGTTTCAGATTTTAACAAATCTATTTCTTGATTAAGATTATCTCTTTCTTTGCTAAGTTCTTCTTTTTCATTAGTTAAGTTCTTAACTTCTAAAGCTAATTCATTTTTACTTTTAGCTAAACTAATATTGTCATTTTTCAAAAACTTATACTTCTTTTTCAAGGATTTAAAATCAATCATAAGTTCATTGAAAGCCTCAAACATTTCATCAAATGTAAAGTCATCATTTGAGTTTTCAGAACTTACCTCATTGTCGTTGTCGTCGTCGTTGGCCATGAAACAGATATTGGCAACTTCTTTTTGTTCATCTTCTTCGGAAGGAAGATTCATCAGACCATGTTGCCATGTATGCTTTCTTCTTTTTCTTGTAGGCCTTTTTCAGCAAAGGACAATCATATCTAAAGTGCCCTGGCTTTTTGCACTCATAACATACTAAGGGCTCTTTTTCTTTTTCTTTCTCCTTGTCCTTTTTCTTATCCTTTTCTCCTTCAAATCTTGCTCCAAATTTCTTTTTATGGAAGGGCCTTTTTCTCATAAACTTTGAATTTTTGGCCAAGAGAGCAGTTTCCTCATCATCTTCATCATTACTTTCACTGCTGCTCTCTTCCATTTCTGCAGTCTTGAGGGCAAGTGTTTTCCTTCTTTTTGTTTCCTCCTCAACATGCTGCTTCATTGTTAACTCGTGGGTCATTAAGGATCCTAGAAGCTCCTCTAAAGGTAATGCATTGAGGTCCTTTGCTTCTTGGATAGCAGTGACTTTGCTTCCCACGATCTTGGTAGTGACCTAAGAATTTTGCGCACAAGATCAGCATTAGAATAAATTCTACCAAGACTTTTTAAACCATTCACAATATCAGTGAATCTAGTGAACATGCATGTGATGGTTTCAGTTTGTTCCATTGTAAACAATTCATATTTGTGAACCAAAATATTTATCTTTGATTCTTTAACTTGGTTTGTTCCTTCATGAGTTATTTCCAACCTATCCCAAATTTCTTTTGCGGAATTACAAGTTGAGATTCGGTTGAATTCATTTGAGTCTAAGGAACAATATAAATATTAATGGCCTTAGCATTTAGTTGTGCCATTCTCCTATCATTATCATTCCAATCCCTTTCGGGTTTAGGAACAATAGTGCCATCAATAAGGTGTGTGGGTGTACTAGGTCCATTATTATTACTCCCCACAATTCATAGTCCGAAGCTTGAATGAATATTCTCATTCTAGCTTTCCAATATGAATAGTTGGTTCCATTAAATAAAGGAGGTCGATTCGTAGAATGACCTTCAGCAAAACTTGAACCAATTTGTGTTGCCATATGGATCTTTAGCCCTTGATCGTGAGATCAAATTCTAAATGAGCACTTGCTCTGATACCAATTGTTGGCCCAGATGGCAACCCAAGAGGGGGGGGTGAATTGGGTTCTTAAAAATTTAAGACTTTTTAACTTTAATTGATTAGTTAGCAAGATGTGCAAGTGAGAGGCTAACTAAAATCAATACACAAGCAAATAAAGAGAGATAGAGAAAGAGAAAATATAGCACGGCAAACACAAGATAATTTTATAGTGGTTCGGTGCAATCAACACCTACGTCCACTCCCAAGATTCACTTGGGTCCACACTATAATCTCTCTAGATTACAGCCGAGTTGTTTTCCAAGCTCACAACTCAAACTTGTTGTTTTCACGGGTGCACAACGAACCCAGCTGGTTTTAACTCGGGCTTACCAGCACAAAACCCTACACGTTGTTTTTCACGGGCTCACAACTAACCCAACACAAGCACTCCGGCTTGTAACGAGGTATACCAACCTCCACTGATTCAATCCACTGATTGAATCAGCAAACAATAAGAATAATTGTGTTTGAACAATGAAGTGCTCCCCTTGAGCAAATATACAAATGAAGTACAAAAATAAAGGGTTAGAAAAGCCTGATTGTATTGCAGATGGTAGTGGCTTTGGCTTTCTTCCTTCTTCTCTTTAACTCCTCTTGAAAATTGAATCACGCCTCAGCTAGATTCTTGACCGTTGAAGTCTTTGGAGTTGAGATGAAGCTTTTTCCTCTTTTGAAAATCCTCTGATTTGACCTTTGAAATGCTTGTGGATTTTCTTTTGACTCTTGTGGATTGATGAGAAGGAGCAGACGAAACTTTCACTTGGATTTCACTCCTTTTGAATCACTCTCCTTTGAGCTAGATGATTTTTCCAATATGCTCTGTTTTTCCCTCTTTTCAAAAGATATTCTTTTCTCTCTTTGATTTTCAAAATCGATTTTCCTGAGTTGAAAAGAGCTTCTCTATTTATAGAATCTGCAAAAATATATCCGTTAGAAACACAGAAAAATAGCCGTTATTTAAAATCTTACCGTTGGGGCTGATGTGTCATCGTTAAAAATCGCGCCCAGATTTCGCAGAGTCAACTCGAGCTTTGTGGGAGTCGGCTCGAGGTCGATTACTAAAAATAGAAACATTTTAAGCATTGAAGGGTCGACTCGCGAAAACTAAAGTGTCGGCTCGCGAAAGTTGGGAGTCGACTCGAGGAAAATGGGGAGTCGACTCGAGAAGTGCTAAAAAAACATGGTTTCTGTTGTTTGAGCGGAGTTGGCTCGCACAGACAGGAGTCGACTCGCACAGAGTCAGGGGTCGACTCTTGAAAACCAAGGGTCGACTCGAGAAAAACGGAAAATTCTTTAGCTTACAGGAGTCGACTCGGAAACCCTTGAGTCGGCTCGGGAGCGATACAAAAATCAGAAAAATGTTCTGATAGACTTTAAAATTTATCCCTAATAAATTTAAAATATAAATTTGACTTGAATACATTGAATATGTCATTAAGCATGGATTCAAGACATGTTTCAAGAATTCATCGATTGAATTATAATGTATAAAAATTCCTTTTTGAAATCTTTTAAGCATAGAGCTTGAAACTCCTTTTTCTAACGGTTTCAAAACTCATTAAATATAACCATTGATATTCCATTCCTTTCAATTTGAATAAGCTCAAGGTTTTTGATAAATAAACACATTTTATTCTTTAAGGTACTCATGGCTTTTGAAAATCATCAAAATCAATAAAGTTGGGGCAATTATGTTTCAATAATTTCTCAACAAACTTGAAATTATTTGTTGAAGAAATGATTTTTAAAATTATTTCTTTAATAGATGATTTCAAAATTGAAACCTTATGTTAACAAATTTTAAAATGAAGAAAGTATAGTGTGGCCACAAATTGTATGTTGAATAATTGATTTTAAAATTATCTATGCAAAAAATAATTTCAAAATTTCTTTTTGTTGATATGTTTTTAAAAAAAATTTGGAATAGCCTCCATGGCATCTTATGTATTCTGCTCTGTGCATTTTGGAAAATATTTTTTAATTGTTATTTTTAAATTTATTTAAAGTATTATTTAAAAGAAAAATCCGAAAATTAAAATTATGGCGGCAGCGTTCGCAAGGCTAAACTTGCCGCATGACAGTATCGCATTACGCGCACCTGTCAACCTCCACGGTACATCCGCAAGTATTTGGAAGCCGAGTGATGTTAGATTACTCGGGTAAAAGAGAGGCAAAAAAAAAAAAAAAATTATCTATATTAATCTCACTCTGCCACTTCAGACATTAAAAACAAGTAATAATATTTCAAGGACAAAACTTGTTTCTTGTACTTTTGTTTTATTTTTTTAAAATTATATTGACTTATTATCATGCAGGTGCAACTAATCAAGTAGATTAGTAATAGCTTTTTCTAACCAATATCTATAATATTTTTTTTTTTTTTTGGTTTTGATATTCTTACATAAAGTGTACAAGAGCTCTGCTAGTGAATGATTAAAGTTATAAGAATAAAGAAGAAAAAAAAGTAAGAAATGTGAGGGATGTAAATGAGCTAAATATAAGCGAGCCCGGATCAACTTAAGTTTAGCTTGACATTGAAATACATAGCGTCGAGACCGGTTCAAGCTACACGAGTTTCGAAAGGCTAGCTTAAATTTAGCCTATTTTCAATTCCAACCAACTCAAGCTTAGTTTGATGAGTTTGCTTGGAAGGCTTCTTGGCATAAGAAAAAAGCCAAGTATTTTTTTTTTTTGTGGGGAAAGAGAAGGGAAGGGAAGGGAAGAGGGAAAGAAATTCAGCCACCGGATCTAAATGTCATTGTGTATAACTATTAGTAAATTAAGAGACCGCTTAATTAGGATTTCCAAATATATTTCTGATTAAAAATAGGCGAACTTCGAGATAACAACAACGAATGGGCTTGCTTCCGATAATGTCGGAAAGCTTGGGGTCGTTTCATCGATTCCCTTTGCATATGACGAGTTCTATTCTCTCGAGAAATGGCGCCAGATCTATAGCCAAAACCCTGGCCACAATCCCAGTACAAAACCATAGACCTTAGTCTTTGTGCCGCCGCCTCTTATAAAATACTATCCTGATCATCACCTCGATGACCGGAGTCTTAACGATTCCTAGGATTTTTTAATTTGCGGTGTTCTAATAGGCTTTCCCTTCGGTTGATTCGAGCCACATGCGAGAAAAAATTTAGACTGATATATACATGGTATAGATAACAAAAAAAAAAAAAGAAAAAAATACAAGCACAAATCCTTGAAAGATGGAACTGAAGATTAGAAAGGTTATCCATTGCAAAACAAAAACAATTATCTTCTTCCTTCTTTCACACAGACATTTGGCTAAGAAATACAAGACACTAACATTATGGGTAGAAGTAAGCACTAAGCAGAACCAACTCACATGCATGGAGAAATGGGAGAACCAATGACAGCATATCACGCCATGATTATTGCGAAATAAAATAACAGAAGAACAACTAAAACATAATTTACTACGAAGCATGCTTTCGAAATTAGTTTCGACCCTGAAGTCTGTCGTTGATTGAGAGAATGTTGTTGAAAGCAGAGAGTACAAAGGCGATGAAGCCGCCTATCAGCGCGACGGTGGTCACTGGATTGATGAAATACGTTCGGACCATGTACGCACGGGTCTGAGGCCACTTTTTTTTGATGATATTCATTCACATCGTTAATTAAACCTCCAAGATAGTTTTTATGTGATGCATATTGAGTTCCATTGCAGAGGCGACTGAAAAAATGGGTTTTATCTTTCTCCGTGGTAATGCTGCTGATGAGAATTTCATCTATATGGAGCGACCTCCTGTCCTTATCCTTGTCGATCAGGCAGTTTGTTGAGGGATAAAATCGTTGTGCATCAATAGTGTGCACATAGCTAAGACTAGCCCTAATCCCTACTCGCAGTGTCACATCCGCCAAAGATAAGTCAACCTCGGTAGGTCGAGCGCCCTAACCCCCACCGAGCCAAGGGTTTCCAAGGCGCGGCCCCTCGGGCCGAGCTATCGTCTCTCAGCCCCTTGGGCTGAGCTATCGTCCCTCGGCCCCTCGAGCCGAGCTATCGTCTCTTGGCCCTAACCGAGCCATCCCATCACCTGGCCTTTCTAGCCGATCTCTCCTATCACTCGGCCTAGCCTGAGCGATACCTATACCTCTGCGGAATTTGATGCGGAAAAGCTTAAAATAGTAAGATTCCAAACAAAAATCATATCTGTGAGTGGCCTAGAGCCCTGGAGCCTATGCCCTCGCCAAATCTCGAGGCATCAACAAGCTCTCCCAGCCGTCGATCCTCTAACTAACCAGATACGAATCCTACCGATCTCATAACAAACTGGATTCGGATCTCAATGGCTTTCGGACCCACGACGCTCCCAAACAACCAGGTGATCCTCTATAAATACCACAGCCTCAGATCCTCTCAGGTACA
Organism: Calamus simplicifolius; assembly: GCA_900491605.1. Lineage (NCBI taxonomy): Eukaryota > Viridiplantae > Streptophyta > Magnoliopsida > Arecales > Arecaceae > Calamus > Calamus simplicifolius. The sequence continues at coordinate 43,008 of UESW01002878.1, forward strand.
CCATCTCTTATGCGCACACTTGCTCACCGATTCTCTTTCTCTCTGCCTTTGCTTCTGCCATTACCGCTCTGCTCAGAGCCCTTGGAGGAACTTTTCAGCGAGAGCCTTCTCCTCATTTTTGTTGACTGTTGATCTCCACTGACTTGAGCATCGGAGGGTCTCCTGCAGAGAGCCACCCCCAACGCCTCTCGCGTGAGGACTATTTTGCAGGTCCTCCTAGGAGGAAGCCCGATCGCGCCGGAGTCGAGGACGGATTTCAGCAGCAACAAATTGGCGCTAGAGGAAGGGCCCTCAAGTCCCTAAAAACTTTTGATCTAGAAGACAAGGATCTCAGTCTGCAAAAAAACTCATCCCATGGCCAACCAAAAAAAGGCAACCTCCGAAGCTCGAGATCAGGTCGCATCTCAAAGGCCTGATCCAGTGAGCAGTGTCGCGCCGCCACCATCGCCAGTCGAGACTCCATCGCCACCGGCGGCCCCAGTGACCTAGGACCAGTTCATTTTACTGGTCCAGCAAGTCCAGACTCTGGCCCACCTGATTCAGGGGTGCTCCGAAGCCCCTCGTCCAGCTGCTCATACCCCTCACCCTCCCGAGGAGGATGCAGCCCCTGCTCGTCCGGCGATCTCTTCTTCCAGTCCGCATGGAGTTGCAGACCCCCTCGCCGTCCCAGGGAAGCTGAGCCAGCTCCCCAACGAGTCCGCGACAAAGATTTCCCTAGATCTCGGTGGGCTCGATCCCTCTCCCCGGTGTATTCTCGCCATGATTCAACACCGTCTCAGTATTCTCCTCGTCCTGCACCTTCTGCTCTTCCCGACGAGGAGATTCGCCACCAACTCCAAAAAATGCATCAAGAGCTTGACGCCGCCAAGCAGGCTCATCCGCTTTAGAATAAAGCGGAGCAGGGCATCCCCTTCTCTAAGAAGATCATGGAGGAAGTGATTCCCTCCCACGTCAAGCTTCCTGCCATCGAGCCTTATCATGGCTCCTTCGACCCCGACGATCATCTCAACAGCTTCTGATCAATAATGATGTTCCACAGGGCATCAGATACGATCCTCTGCCGCGCCTTCCCTTCCACCCTCAGGGGATTTTTCCGAACTTGGTTCAATGCTTTGAAGCTAGGTTTCGTTGATTCATTTGATGAGCTGAGCCACCTTTTCATCAGCCAGTTCGTCAGTAGCCACTGCCACCGACGAAGATCCGACTCCCTCTCTGAGGTTAAGCAGAGAGAGGGGGAGTCCCTAAAGAAGTATCTCGGCCGTTTCAACACGGCCATGCTGGAGGTGGACCACCTTAATAATGAGGTGGCCATGTCCACCCTAGGAGGCAGAGTATTGAAAGAGAGCGACTTTTACCTGGCCTTGGAGGTCAGCTACCCTCAAACCTCTCCGACATGATGGCCCTGACAGACAAGTATGCCAGAGTCGAAGAGTCACGGAGAGCCGCCCGAGCTGAGCTAACGAAGAAGAAGGAGCCCAAGGGCTCCGATAGGCACAGGCCTGCCCGCCGGCCGAGTCCGCCTCGCCGCCAGAGGATTCCTCAACCGTTGCCAAGGAACCACACTCGGAGCCCGCCTAGGAGGATCCATCGGTTCACTCCGCTCACTGCCCCAAGAGCGAGATCCTCATGGAAATCGAGCACCAACTCCCTCGACCTCCTCCTCTCAAAGGGAATGCGGCTCGGAGAGATCCCACCAAATATTGCCGCTACCACCGCGACCATGGCCACGACACTGAAGAGTGCTGGCAACTAAAGAATGAGATTGAAAGGCTCATCTAGCGGGGTAGACTGGATCGGTTCAGAGGAGCCCCCGAGCCAAGGAACGGGGCCGATCGCCGGCCTGAGCCCCAGCAGCAACCTCCTCCTCCTTCAAATCCTCCGGTCGTTGGCCACATTAACATGATTGAGACGGTCGATAGTCCTTCAGGTGGGAGTGACGATGAAGAAGGTCCGGCGCCGAAGAAAGCATGACCTGATGAGATCTCTTTCTCCAAAGATGACTTCCAGGGGATACAGTTCCCGCACGATGATGCGCTATTGTATCTCTTAATTTGAAAAACTATGATGTAAGCCGAATTCTAATTGATAGTGGAAGCTCCGTCAATGTTTTGTACCTTGATATGTTTGTGAAGATGAAGCTTCTCATGGAGAGTCTCCGAGCCGTGGACTCCACCCTAATGGGGTTCACCAGTGATGTCATTATCCCGAAGGGGGTCGTCACCTTGACGGTCCGTGCGGGGACCTAGCCCCGCGTGGCCACTATGTATGCAGATTTCCTAGTGAACAAGCTTCGGTCGCCCTACAATGCTATCTTGGGAAGACCCGGCCTAATGTTTCTTAGAGCCGCCGTCTCATCCTGCATCTTGTTATGAAGTTCCCTACCGAGCGGGGGATAGGTGAAGTTCGAGGAAGCCAAGCTATAGCTCGGCAGTGTTTTGTCACCAGCCTGCAATCCATATTGCCCGAGGTCGATGGACTAGACGCTCGGAAGGATTTTGCCGAGCAACGAGGAGAACCAGCCGAATAGCTGAAGGAAGTGCCTTTGGACGAAGCTCGGCCTGACCGAACCATAAGGATCGGGTCGTTGCTGAAGGGGAGATTCGGCTAGAGCTTATCAATTTCCTCTGAAGGAATGCTGATGTCTTTGCCTGGTCAGCCTCAGATATGCCTAGGATCAGTCCGGACGTCCTTGTCCACCGTCTTAATGTAGACAAGATGTCTCGACCCATGAAGCAGAAGAAAAGGAGCTTCGTCCCTGACCAGCAGAGAGCGATTGAAGAGGAGGTGGACAAGCTCATCAAGGCAAGCTTCATTAGAGAGGTAAATTATCCAAGCTGGCTGTCCAATGTTGTCATGGTGAAGAAGTCGAACGGAAAATGGCGAATCTACATCGACTTCACCGATCTAAATAAAGCATGCCCGAAGGATAGCTTCCCTCTCCCCCGAATCGACCAGCTCATGGATGCCACTTCCAGCCATCAGATGCTGACCTTCATGGACGCATACTCAGGCTATAACCAAATTCGAATGGTGCCCGAGGATGAAAAAAGACCGCCTTCATAACTGACCGAGGTACCTATTGTTACCGAGTCATGCCATTCGGTCTAAAGAATGCGGGCGCCACCTACCAAAGGCTGGTAAACAAGGTCTTCAAGGAGCAAATCGGTTGGAACATGGAGGTATACGTTGATGACATGCTGGTTAAAAGCAAGGAAGTTTCCCAGCATATCGAAGACCTCTCAAAGAGCTTCGCGACACTCCGAAAGTATCGGATGAAGCTCAATCCCACAAAGTGCGCCTTCGGTGTCACCTCAGGAAAGTTTCTGGGCTTTATGGTTTCTCAGCGAGGCATCGAAGCCAACCCGCAGAAGATTCAAGCCCTTCAGCAAATGGCGCCACCTTCATCTGTCAAAGAAGTCCAGCGCCTGATCGGGAGGATTGCAGCCCTCAACCTCTTCGTGGTCGGTTGACCGAGAGGAGCCTCCCTTTCTTTAAAGCTCTTCGATTTGCCAAGAACTTTCAATGACTCTCGAGTGCCAAAAATCATTCGAAGACCTCAAGAAGTATCTCGGCTCACCACCTCTCCTCAGCAGCCCCAATCCAGGAGAAATGCTGTTTCTGTACCTGGCAGTTTTAGAAGGCACAATTAGTTCGATTTTGGTTAGAGAAGAGAAGATGACCCAAAAGCTGATCTACTATGTCAGCAAATTGCTCCGGGACGCCGAGACGAGATACGCCCGAATTGAGAAGCTAGTGCTGGCTTTGATAACATCAGTTCGAAGGTTGCGACCATATTTCCAGGTGCATTCTATGATGGTCCTCACCGACCAGCCCATCAAGGCGGTGGTCCACCACCTGGAGACATTAGAAAGAATGGCAAAATGGGCCGTTGAATTGAGCGAGCATGATATCCGTTACCAACCTCGCTCGGCCATCAAAGCACAGGTTCTAGCCGACTTCCTCCTTGAATGCACTATCCCAGAAGATGGCTCCGCTCCGGACTCCTCCGAGCATCCAGGATCAAGCGCCCTGTGGCTGCTCCACGTCGACGGATCCTCCAATGCCAATGGCTCCAGTGCTGGTCTAGTCCTCACCAGCCCAGAGGGGACAACCTTCGAGTATGGCATTCGATTCTCCTTCCTAGCCTCCAACAACGAAGCCGAATATGAAGCTCTGCTCACTGGACTCCGAATCGCCCGTGATCTGAAAGTGAAGAAGTTGAATGCCTTTACCGACTCTCAGTTAGTAGCTGGTCACGTGCAGGGCGAGTTTGAGGCCCGAGAGCCAAACATGATTCGGTATCTCAAAGAGGTGCGGAACCTACTCTCTCACTTCTCTGAGTTCGAAGTTATCCAGATCCCCAGATCCGAAAATGCTCGTGCCGACCTATTATCCCGGCTAGCAACTGCGGAGTCGATGGACTCCGAGCGGAAGTTCCCCTTGGAAATCCTGGAAAGGCCTAGCATCGCGGAGGCAGACCGAGTGATGCAGATTGAGGTCGAACCATCTTGGTAGTTCGACCCTATATTAAAGTATCTTAAGAAGGGTCGCTCCTAGTCGACCGCAAGGAAGCAAGGAAGCTGAGACTGCAAGCTACCCACTATGTGCTGATCGATGACCAGCTATATAAGCGGTCCTTTTCTATGCCGCTGCTCAGATGCCTCCACCCATCTGAAGATGATTATGCTCTTCGGGAGGTGCACGAAGGAATTTGCAGCAATAATCTAGGGAGTCGATCTCTATGCCACAAGGTGCTTCACTAGGGATATTACTGGCAACCATGCAAAAGGATGCCGATGATCTCGTCTGAGCCTGTGACCCATGCCAGAGGCACTCCAGCATCCAGAGGCTCCCCTCTGCCAGTCTGGTCCCTATTTCTTCTGCTTGGCCTTTGCTAAGTGGGGGATGGACATTCTCGGCCCTTTTCCCTCGCCATTGGACAGAGGAAGTTCTTATTCGTTGCCATTGATTACTTCACTAAGTGGGTCGAGGCTGAAGCAGTTGCCCAAATAACCGAAGCTCGGGCCAGGGATTTCGTGTGGAAATCCATCATTTTCCGTTTTGGTCTCCCGCATACCATCATCACCGATAATGGCAAGAAATTTGATAATCCCAAGTTTTGGGAGTTCTGCAAGGATCATGGCATCATTCATCGCCTCACATCAGTGGGGCATCCGCAAGCTAATGGAGAAGCCCATGTAACAAATCGAACCCTGCTCCAAGGGATTAAAGCTCGGCTCGCCAGAGCCCGAGGTAGATGGGCAGATGAGCTTCACCATGTTCTATGGGCCTACCGCACCACCCAGAGAATCCCCACCGGCGAGACCCAGTTCTGGATGGCCTTTGGCATGGAAACCGTCATCCCTGTGGAGATAGGCCTCCCCTCTCCGTGAGTGGAAGGTTACTCAGAAGAAGCTAACGACGAGCAGCTCCGTACCAATCTCGACTTGGTGGAAGAGATTAGGGAAAAAGCTCGAATTAGAATGGCCGCGTACCAGCAGAGAGTAGCCCGTTACCATGCCTCCAGAGTTAAAGGGAAATCCTTCTCACCTGGCGATCTTGTCCTCCGGAAAGCATCCGTCTCGAAGCCGCTGGAGCAAGGAAAGCTCTCGCCAAACTGGGAAGGCCCCTACCAAGTAGCGGAAGTCATCGGACCTGGCACCTACAAGCTCCAGGATCTAAGCGGGAAATTCATTCCCCAGAATGGAACTCGAACAATCTCCGCATATACTATCAGTAGGGTACGCCTCTTTAACTTACCCCGTTTATAACTTTGGCTTCTTATTCCTGTTATCTACGACATGGTCTCTTCTTTGAAAAGTTGTGATGAGAAATGGATGCCTCTAGCTCACTCTTGGTACAACTGAGCTATTTCCCCGAGCCTTGAATTGAATCTCCAAACCTCGGCTGGGCCGAGTCCTATTTGATAAAGACTCGGTATGGCCGAAAGCCCCCAGTGTAACTAAGAACCGAACGACCTCCAAGACTTAGTTCGGATTCGAGCAGCTTACAAGCCCCGGCCGAACCAACAAGTCTCCAAGACTTAGTTCGGATTCGGGCAGCTTACAAGCCCTGGTCGAACCAACGATCTCCAAGACTTAGTTCGGATTCGGGTAGCTTACAAGCCCCGGCCGAACCAACAGGTCTCCAAAACTTAGTTCGGATTCATGCAGCTTACAAGCCCCGGCCGAACCAACGATCTCCAAGACTAAGTTCGGATTCGGGCAGCTTACAAGCCTCGGCCGAACCAACAGGTCTCAAAAACTTAGTTCGGATTCGGGCACCTTACAAGCCCCGGCCGAACCAACATGTCTCCAAAACGTCATTCGGATTCGGGCAGCTTACAAGCCCCGGCTGACCTAAACGTTCTCCTAAACTTTGTTCGGATTCGGGAAGCTTACAAGCCCTGGCCGAACCAACATGTCTCCAAAACGTCATTCGGATTCGGGCAGCTTACAAGCCCCGGCCGACCTAAACATTCTTCTAAACTTTGTTTGGATTCGGGCCGCTTACAAGCCCCGGCCGACCTAAACGTTCTCCTAAACTTTGTTCGGATTCGGGCCGCTTACAAGCCCCGGCCGACCTAATCGGTCTCCAAAACGCAAAACATAGTTCGATGGGGACAAACATCTTGGGGATGGCAGCGAAAATAAAAGTTGCAAAAACGTCCCATTTTATTTGAAAAACAACAAAGAGGAAAAGAAAAGATAAAAAGAGCCCTCACAGGGGCTTATCGTCTTATCCGGGAGCCCCCGAGCCCTCCTCACGCCGAGCCAACTCGGCGACCTGTTGACGAAGGGACGCTATTTCCCCCTCCTGTCGGCCGATGACACAGCGAAGGAGCTCGACCTCCCTCATCGAAACAACCAGATATTCCTTGGCCACCCTTTGAAGCTATTCATGGCTTGTGAATGCCGATGCCAGAGCCACTCCATCAACAGTCACTGTAGCGCGACTCCCCCGGGAGTCCCTGCGGCCATTGCCGCCGCCACTTGGCGCCTCAATGGATCGCCTCTCATTGCCGGAAGCCATATCAATACCTAGAAGCTCTTATGGGGCTAGCTGAAAGGGTGACCGGCAAAGGCATCCCTCTCGTCTATATTTAAACCGCCCCTGACGAGTATTTTGATCATTCGAGTCATTAATCTCGACCTGTGAAAACTCACCACACATCACCACTCCAGTGGGTGCTTGCGGGATACAAGGGGTCGTGCCCCCTCCCGAGGAGGATCGATTAGCACTGACGAGGTGCACGGGAAACTTCCCCCTTTTCTAGGGACCCAGCTCCCTCCAGTTTGCCGAAACTTTCTGAAGTAAATGTTCTCAGGAAGCCTGCCAAACTCCCTCGAATTGGGCATCCTCGAAAAGACGCGAAAAAGCATGTCAGCAATTGGTACTAGTTTTCCTCCCACGAGGATGACCGAGTCATAAACCTCGGGAGCCCCCATGCATCGCTCAGATAACCCTCATCCTCTTTGGTAGCCCGCACCAGAATCTACATTTGCTGTGAGAGCCAAATAAAATATTATACCTCGGCAACAACCGAGTGATATCCCTCATACCTCAGCAACAACCGAGTGATCTCCTAAAGCTTCGGCTTAGTCGAATAATCTCTCCAACGCTCTGACGCAGCTAAGGCGTCCTATTATACCTTGGCGGAGGCAAACGACCTCCTACTATTCAATAGCAAAGACACGTCACGAACTGTATTTCCCTGCCGAAATACCTGCCTCGCTCTACAAATAGGATCATGCTTATCTCATGAGTCCACAGGATCGCCTAGGTCCCTCTTTGACTCAATCATGGATATACGCTTTCTTCGCTGAGAACCGACATTGGCCTTGGCAAGAATAAAGTAGCAATAGCGCTGCCGAAATATGCTACGATGTAAAAAGCATAATATGAGAATAACAACTCTCAGCACAAAAGAGGCAGGTGCTAAAGGAAGAAGGAATGAAAACTTTCTTTATTTCCTCATCAAAAGAAAAGTTACAACCTCCTAAGAGGAGTTACAAGTGCATCAAAGCACATAAAATGAAAACGAGTAAATAACTCGGCCGAACTGCTCCAGTCAGCTTCGGTTAACAATGATACTTCAGCGGCTGACCCAAGAAATTAGACAAATCAGACAAACCAGCCAGCCAGCCCGCCCTGATAAATAGCAAAGCCGGCCTCCCACGGGTCCTCCGGATGAATTAAAAGATCCAAAAAGAGGCACAGACCCGTGGATGCTGATGTTGAGGAAGCTTCCCCCTGGGTGGAATGCTGGGTTGCAGGTCGCCACCTGATTGAGAGAGCTAGGGGACCATCAGCCCCACGTTGCTCTCAACTCCCTCTCTATGTGGCAAAGGATTCCCCTCAGAAAAGAGCCAAGAATCCAGCCCGAGGGAGAAGGAAGTCTGTGCATGCTACGGGGGTGCCTGTGCACTTCCTTCCCTGCGACCCCCGTAGCTGAACCACAAAGGACACACAGGAAGCGCATATGTGCGCTCTCCGTGTGATCTCTGCGGACCTCCTGTGCGCTCTTCATATGATCTCCGAAACTCCTCCCTTGAGGATGAGTTGCTTTTCAGCGACTTCTTCATCACCCCAGCTATCCGGGGGAAGGTGACTTACAAAAAAAAAAAATCAGTCCCCCCACTCTCAGCCTCTGGGATACAGGCATCATGAAAACTTTCACAGTTTGCAGAGAAGAAAATTTCGGGGATGGCCTAACATGATCCCTTCCTCCCCTTTTTATAGGCAAAATGGACCGGGAGTAGCTATTAAAGCAGAAAGCCTCGAGATTCAAAATGCCCAATCCACGCTGCCACGTGGCCTCCCAGGATGAAAAGAGCGCCCTTCTATGCACGCCAAACGCGTCGCTCAGTCCATGACGTACACCAGAAGATCTCATTTGATCCTGGATCATGGGTCATAATTGCAGAAAATCGCCCGCTGATCTTAAAGATACGCGCACACCTGGGAAATTGCCCGGTGAAAACGACACACTCCAATGGCAAATGAGCGCCTGTGTCATACATTGAAACGACCCGCGTTGGAAAAGATCGACGAGATAAATGCCCCTGGAAAGTACCGAGGCAACCTTTTGCTAGCTACAAAGCCGTATTATCTACTTCGACAAAACGAAGGTCGACTTGCCTTGAAAAAGACAAGGTACTGACAGAGTAATAAAGAGGCGCAGAGGCCAAGTACTCCTTGATAAAGGCGTTTCAATATCCTCCGCTCCGACCTAACTGCCTGTTGTATCCAGGCATGAACCTAGACATCGCCTTGTGCTTCCATCCAAGGCCAAGCCGCTTCCATACTTCGGAACAAACCGAAGTATCCCTTTTCAGTCCAGCATGACTGAGTGTTATCCTACACTCCTACCCAGACTGAGATAGCTGCCTTTATCTCAACAATAACAAAACACTCTTTGTACTTCGACTAAAGCATGGGCGCTACGCCTTGAACCTTACTGAGGTGGCCATAAATCCCCCAAGAGAGTGGCTCACTTATAAGACTTGCACGGTCAAAGCAAGCATTTCAAAAATAGCAGCAAACACAAAAGCTACAGAAACTGTTCTTGTCATTCATCATAAAAGGATGACAAAAAGAAAGAAAAATACATCGGCCCTCACAGGGGCTTGTCATTCTCTCCATGAGCTGCTGAGCCCTCCCCTTGCCACAGAACCGGCTCGCCCAACTTTGTTGAAGGGAGGCCACCCTCCATTCCAACCAACTGTTGGCCTCACGAAGAAGCATGATCTCCCTGGTAGAGGCAACCATGTATTGCTTAGCCGCCTTTCGAAGTTGCTCGTGGCTTGCAAACAATGAGGCCAGGCCTTCCCCATCGATGATCATCTTAGTACGGCCCCTGCAGGTTGACGGGTGCTTCAGCTGTTGACGGGTGCTCTAGCTGACCTCCCTCAATCCTCGGAAGCCATCTTGCTATCACAAGTTTAGATAAACCAGCAAAAGATCGGCAAAGGAAATGGTTAGCGATGGCCTACCACCCACTGGTATTTAAACTACTTCGGACGAGTACCCTAATCGCCCGAGCCATCAGTTCCTACGCCACTGCCATAAAACCTCACCACGTGTCGTTACTTCAGTGGCCGCTCACGGGAAGCAAAGAATTGTTCCCTCTTTACCGAAAAGGATAAGCAAATGACGGTGGAGAATTCAACAAACCTCCTTTTCGGGATCAAACTCCCTCCAAAAGCGTGTCCACTTTCTTACCTTGATCAGACCGAACTATCTAACTTCGGCTCTAACCGAGCTATTCTCATATCTCGGTCCTGCTCGATCTACCCTTATACCTCAGCCTTAACCGAGATGTTTATTCAGGTCCGAGCTAAGTCGACCAAACAATGCGGATAAGCCATGAGCTACCCGTGGTCGAAAGAAAACTTGAGACAAAAGACCATTCAAGAAAGACAATCACGCAGAAGAAAAAGGTCCATTTCTTGAAAATGTCAACCGGGTTACAAATTTGAAAAACAAAAACATATAGATAACCCTTAAGAATCAGGGTTGGGAACGGCCCCAGCGGCCTCGGCAGGTTCCTCGGTGACGTTCGGGGGAGCTTGACTTGTCTCACCCTTTTCAAACACTGTTGTTTCCCCATTGGTATGACGAGTATGCCCTTCGGGAGCCGCGGCCTCACTGGCATCCGGAACAACGTCAGGATTGGCGTCTGAAATATCGTCATATTCATCCTCTTCATCCTCTAGGGAACAAACCTCGAAGGTTTCAACATCCAAGAAGGAGAGGTCCCATTCTGGATGCTCATTGGATATCTTACTTCGAGTTTCCTCCACACCAAGCTGGTAGGCGTCAGCACAGGTTGCATCTTGTTCGCCCCTGAGTAGAGCGAGCCACATTTTAGTTTCAGCAACTTGACTCCGCAGTAAGGCAATCTGCTCCTCGGTCTCACTGACCCGCCTCTCGAGCTCTGAGTTCCTCCCTCGGCTAGATGCCAGTTCCCCTTGCAGGGACTGCGTCTGACTTCAATTTTCCAGCTATATGTAAAAACAGAATTAGCCGATGCCACGGTGAGCCAGTAAAGGAAGCTAAAAAGGGGGTAGTACCATACCTCCTCCTCCTGCCGAGCTAACTTCTTGGTCAGCTCCTTGGCCTCGCCAATAGCCCTCAGTTTATCGGCCCTAATTTGCTCGATTCTGCTCTTGAGGTCATTGATCTTCGACTGCCTACCATCAGCTTCCCCCAGGCTTGGGAGAGCTCTCTATCGAATTGGGTTAGCTTTTCCTGGTGCCACTTGATCTTGTCGTCCCTGTCGGCGATACCGCGGTTGAGTTGCCGCACCTTCTCCTCCAACTCGCCAAGCATTTTATTCAGGCGGTTTCTCTCCTCGATGGCCTCTCTCCTCTGCCTGCCTCGGCTTTCGCTAAACTATTTTTTGACAGTTTTCATTTCTCTGGAATTCCTGGATTTGATCTGCGATAACTCCAAGCATGTATCATCGAACTTCGCCAGGAGCCCGCATAGCTCTTTCACTTCAAGCCTTAGCTTGGACGTGTCATCTAGGGCAGCATGATGCAATACCTTCATCCTCGTCAAATTTTCGTTGCTGGTGCCCAGAAGTTGTTCAAATGTATTAGATGGCTCCACTCGTGATCGAAGCTCGGCGCTGACTCTCTTGGCCTGAGCGACGGCCCCTGTTGCTAGGCTCAAGCGCCAGCACAGTGCCCTAGTAATCAAAGCACTCTGCAGAATGAAACACAAGTGAGAAAAGCGCGACCAAGCTAACCAGAAAGCACTCACTGCTCGAGAATAGTAACTCACCCGGAAGATGTAGGACCTAGCTAGCCCTATGAGGGTGAATTGTTGATCTCGGGGAGAAGGCGGACATCCTTCACCACATTCTGCTGGCCAAATGCGGCGTCAACAAGGTCTAGGTCCGCGAATTTATCTACCGAGGGATCCGCGCCCGAGTACAGTATTGACCTCATTAGGGCAGCGAATGCCACCTCGACGATCGAGTCTGAACTACCGGGCTGACCGTTCCTGTCCGAAGAATCGGTCCTGGCGACCTCCGACTGAGAAGCCTTTGACCTCTTGGCCTCCTTCAGCGGAATTTTAGCCTGAACTTCCTTCGATAACTCGGCCAGTCCAAGCGCTAGTTTTTTGAAGCTTTGGTGGAGGAAGCTTCGGTTGCAAAACTCTTATCTTGCCCCATCCCTTCGTCCGGTTTTCTTCCCTCGATCGTAGGCACCTGCTCCTCCCCTACAGGTTCCACCAAGGCTTCAGTTTGTTCATCAGTTGCCCCAACCTCTCTAGGAAGAGGTTCTCCAGCCGTAGGCTCCTTGTGAGCCTCCGCTGAGGTCGGCCCGATGTTGCTGCCTCTGAATCCCTCCGGGGGGAGCCCTCCAATGGAAAGCTCATCTTGAGCCTCGACGTTTGCGGTTGCTCCCTCCTGTCCTCCCGACAAGGCTAGAGACATTTTCTCGCCCGAAGGCGAGTCCTCAGGGGCACCGACCTCCGCTGTGCCAGCCATTGGCTCATCTTCCAAAGGAGGGGCTCCTGGATAGGCCAACGGAGTCTCATCCGAGCTATCTACTATTTCCACCACTGAAGGACAAGGGATCTCAACAGTCCTCTTTGAGTCCTCCTCTATTTTCAGTGCCTCCATCGTGGCTATTCCAACCACCGGCGAGCGCTCTTCGGAAAAGCGAGCCCTCTTCAGAAAAGCGAGCCCTCTTCTCAGGCTTGCGTTTCTCTCCATCGCTGCTCTCACTCGGGCGTTTGCTCATCCTTTTCTTTATGCGGCCCGATAGTTTAGACTTCTTGGCTGCGGTAACAGAGAACAAGCAGTCAGACTGAGATATCTTTGCTCGAGTAAAATCAATGAAAAAATAAAAGGACTCACCATGCGGGTCGAGGGGGCTAAGCCCGGCAGCGAAAAGAGCCTCCTCTGATAATAAATCATTAGCCAAAAATGTCCTGTCATCACGGAGGACCTCCAAGTCCTCCTCCTCCCGTTCAGACAGAGTCGGATGCGCTTCCACATCCCGAACAAAGTTTCCCCATCCCCGGGGAAAATCGGAGCCGATGTTCCCCTCGGCAATAAAGAATCTGACCTTCCACTCCTTTATGGATGAAGGTTTGTCTGTTATCGTCTTGAATGACCTCCGAGGTCCGATGTAAGGCCACTCTGATTTCCTCCTAGATATCAAGTGGAAACAGGCATGAAAGAGAGGAAGAGTTGCAGTTACCTGAATCCGGCTACACATTGAGATAAACCCGATGACGCTGCGCCAACTATTGGGAGCTACCATCGTCGGACAAACATTGTAGAATCTCATGATCTCCTTTACCAAGAGATGCAGGGGAAATCGGAGGCCCGCCTTCAGGCTGTCTTCATAAAGAAAGAACCCGTTCTTCAGATCCTGCAAAACCCTATGCTCGGGCTCCGGCAATCTCAAAGAACATTTGAGGGAATGCCATACTGTTGACGTATTCTCCCCAAATCCTCAGCGGCAATCTTCGAGGCCATGTCGTTAGGACTCATCATTCTGCTAGCCGAGAGAAACACCGAGCAAAATTACAGAGGAAGCAGAGAACAAGATTCTCCAAAGAGGAATGAAAGAGCGCTGTGTACAGGAACGACACTGTTTCGACTTTGCTTCCCTCCAAAGAAACCGCCTTAAGAGAAAGATAAGGCATCTCACCCGAGGCGCCCGGAATCGCCATTGTGGACGCCATAAAAACCGGATCTTCTACGTGGCAATCCCCCAACCGTCACCCAAGGGAGCCTTATTTGACGCGTCCTGTAAGGGCACATCTCGCAAAGGCACGGCGGCCGCGCAGCATTAAATAGGGCATCATTGCGCATACTGTCAACTCTGGATCCCTCCGTTCAAGTCATGCCACCTGGAATTATACTCCCTATGCCCGAACCTACGCTTCGAACTAGGGAGTGGGGGGCATGTGTTGAGGGGTAAAATCGTTGTGCATCAATAGTTGTGTACATGGCTAAGGCTAGCCCTGATCCCTACTCGTAGTGTCACATCCGCCAAAGATAAGTCAACCTCGGTAGGTCGGAGCGCCCTAGCCCCCACCAAGCCAAGGGTTCCCAAGGCGCGGCCCCTTGAGCCGAGCTATCGTCTCTCGGCCCCTCGGGCCAAGCTATCGTCTCTTGGCCCCAACCGAGTTATCGTCCCTCAGCCCCTCGAGCCGAGCTATCGTCTCTCGGCCCCTCGAGCCGAGCTATCGTCTCTTGGCCCTAACAGAGTCATCCCATCACCCGGCCTTTCTAGCCGATCTCTCCTATCACTGGCCTAGCTCGAGCGATACCTATACCTCTACGAAATTTGATGCGGGAAAGCTTAAAATAGTAAGATTCCAAACGGAAATCATATCTGTGAGTGGCCTAGAGCCCTGGAGCCTATGCCCTCACCAAATCTCGAGGCATCAACAAGCTCTCCCAGCCGTCGATCCTCTAACTAATCGAATACGAATCCTACCGATCTCATAACGAATTGGATTCGGATCTCAACGGCTTTTGGATCCACGATGCTCCCAAACAACCAGGTGATCCTCTATAAATACCACAGCCTCAGATCCCCTTAGGTACGCCATCTCTTATGCGCACACTTGCTCACTGATTCTCTCTCTCTCTGCCTTTGCTTCCGCCATTACCGCTCTGCTCAGAGCCCTTGGAGGAACTCTTCAGCGAGAGCCTTCTCTTCATTTTTGTTGACTGTTGATCTCCACTGACTTGAGCATCGAGGGTCTTCCACAGAGGGCCACCCACAACGCCTCTCACGTGAGGACTATTTTGCAGGTCCACACAGGAAGAAGTCCGATCGCGCCCGAGTCGGAGGACAGATTTCAGCAGCAACACAGTTCATGAACGCTACATAAGCAGTAATGTAGCAATTGGTATTCGGGTGGCACTGCTCAAAGGCAACAAAGTTTCGAAACAAGCTGACGCTGTAATCATGGAGCCTTAAATGTGGGATTTCCATCACTCCACCGTTGAATTTTATGTCCAAGAAGATCAAGAAGCGACGTCGGTTTTCATTCTCCCTCTTCTTAAACTTGACTCTTTCAGCTTCGTGACACTAGGGATCAACTGTTGTGATGTTGAGAGCTTGTACTTTTGTGGACATGGAAGGACAGATAAGTAAACCAAATGGAGCAGATGAAGAACATACACTTCTTGAATATTGAATGGAGATTGTTCTTGTTTTCTACAGGGATCAAGACTGCTAAAATACTTAAGTGCCATGTCCACAAGTTTGATAGATCTGTCATGAGGCACAAGGATGTCGCACAAGTCCCTGATGACAAAGAACGGATCTGGTTTTCAAGCAACAGCAGGTACTGCTGAACTAAGTGCCAGATCCACACTCTGCCGATGATAGGCTGCAAATCGTCTCGTTGGATCTCTATTTTCTTTGCGTCCTTTAACAGTTGATAGAGGATGAAGCCGCCGTCCAGCAACATCATTCGTGCTAATTCCTGGCCATTTAAGTAGTCAATTTCCTCCGAGTAATATTCCCGGATCGATTCTTCCTGCTCGATCATCCTGTTGATGCAACTTCCAAGCAACTCGAGGCCTTCATGACTTCGGTCGAGAGGATGATGCTTGTCTATTAATTTGTAGAGACATGTCCACTTGAAATCTTCCATGGGCAGCCATTCATCCTTGTGGTAGGGGCCGATGCTGACGACTTTCGGCTTGTAGAAGTTTCCAACTTTTTCATCGGAATCAAGGAATTCAGGTGGCACACAATAAATTGCGTGCAACTTTGGCTCCAAGATGGGGCGGCTTTCCAATACTTGCTCTTTGATGTTGTTTAGGAAGAAGTCATCATGGTCTATTGGGGGTGTGGTGGTGGTGATGGTAATTGATGGGCCCAGTTGACCCCATGGAGAATAAAAAAAATTTTGAACGGTCCACCTCGGCTCGCCGATGGCCCCAAAGGCCGATGCCTCCAAGGCCGACGACCCCAAAGGCCGACGCCTCCAAGGCCGACGGCCCCAAAGGCCGACGGCTCCATGACCGACGGCTCTAAGACCGACGGCCCCAAAGGCCGATGGCTCCATGACCGACGGCCCCAAAGGCCGACACCTCCAAGACCGATGGCTCCAAGGCCGACAGCCCCAAAGGCCGACACCTCCAAGACCGACGGCCCGAAAGGCCGACGGCTCCATGACGGACGGCTCCAAGACCGATGGCTTCATGACCGATGGCTCCAAGACTGATGGCCCCAAAGGCCGACGGCTCCATGACCGACGGCCCCAAAGGCCAACACCTCCAAGACCGATGGCTCCAAAACCGATGGCCCCAAAGGCCGACACCTCCAAGACCGATGGCCCCAAAGGATGACACCTCCAAGGCCGATAGCTCCATGACCGACGGCTCCAAGACCGACGGCCCCAAAGGCCGACACCTCCAAGGCCGACGGCCCCAAAGGCCGGCACCTCCAAGAACGACGGCCCCAAAGGCCGATGGCTTCAAACCGACGGCCCCAAAGGCTGACACCTCCAAGGCCGACGGCCCCAAAGGCCGACACCTCTAAGACCGACGGCCCCATGAACGACGGCTCCAAGACCGACGGCCCAAAAGGCCGACACCTCCAAGATCGACGGCCCCAAAGGCCGACGGCTCCATGACCGATGGCTCCAAGACCGACGGCCCAAAGGCCGACACCTCCAAGACCGACGGCCCCAAAGGCCGGCATCTCCAAGCTAGGCGGCCCCGGCACCTCCCGGCCGGCCCAGCCTGATCCAAGTCGGCTACAGCGCTTCCATCCCGGCCGGCCCCGCCTGATCCAAGTCGGCCCAGGCACCTTCCTAGCCAGCCCCGGCGTGTCCAAGCTAGCTGGCCCTAGCACCTCCCAGCCGGCCCCGGCATCTTCCCAAGCGGCCCGGCATCTTCCTAGCCGGCCCCCTACTTCTCCAAGCGAGTCAGCCCCGACACTTCCCCGGTCGGCCCGACTCGGCCCCGACGTCTCCAGTTCCGCCGAGTCGGCCAAGGCCATCCCCGGCCAGCCCGACTCGGCCCCGACGCGTCCAAGTCTGTCGATTCGGCCAAGGACATCCCCGGCCGGCCCGACTCGGCCCCGGTGTCTCCAGTTCCGCTGAGTCGGCCAAGGCCATCCCGGCCAGCCTGACTCGGCTCCAACGCCTCCAAGTCCGTCGATTCAGCCCCGTTGTCTCCAGTTCCGCCGAGTCGGCCAAGGCCATCCCCGGCCGGCCCGACTCGGCCCCGGCATCTCCAGTTCCGCTGAGTCGGCTAAGGCCATCCCCGGCCAGCCCGACTTGGCCCCGACGCCTTCAAGTCCATCGATTCGGCCCCGCCCCGGCACTGCCTTGCCAGCGGAATTGGCCCCAGCCATCTCGGGTCGACCCGGCTCGGCCCTGATAAGTCGGGATTTTCAGTTCCCGCCAGATCAGCCCCAGTATGGCCCTATCAGTTCAGGGCGCCACCTCTCTGACGTGTGCCGCCTGACAGCGCCAGATCCGGCAACCCACTGGCAATGCTGGTGATGGGACAGGACCTACCTACCCAACAACTGATGGGACGTAGCCCACTAACCAGCCCAGATTTATGCAAGGGCTCAGCAGACATTCTGACTTCATGCAATCCCACGTGATCATGCTAGGGTCAACCCCTATAAAAAGGTGAATCCATCCAGTAAACAGGTATGCGCGATAACCCCCAAAATCGCCATCTCAACTTTCAGGAAGGAATCCCTCCTCCTTGAGACCTCCTTTCTCATACTAAAAAGGGCTCACTCGAGCCCCTCTTCAGCTGTGACCTCAGTCGCTAATTTGGCCGTCAGAGGGTCCCACCGGAGACCCCCTTCGGTCCTGGGACTTTTCTGTAGGTAATCTGGTGAAGAAGAGCCGGGAGAAGCACTCCGTTCCTGACGTCCAGGAGAGGTGATTGAGCGTCATCAGATTGGCGCGCCAGGTAGGGGGGATGCGGTGAAGGAAAGAACGCTGTCTCCTTGAGCTATAAGTTTCTGTCCCCTCTAAGATTCCTATGGTGGTGATGCGCATGCCAGAGTTTCTTACCAATCATGCTGGGGGGCATCCACATCGCACTGAGCGACAAAAGACTAGTCTCTCTCTGCCCCTCCTTCACCGCCAACTTCGGCTGCTCTGATTAACCAGCTGGCCATCCTCAATCGGCAAGATCAAGCTTTGAAAGTAGCAGTTCATGAACTGCAGAAACAACGCTCGGGGCCACTCAGCAGCACCCCAAGCCTCTCACGTCGCCCATGATAGCTGCACCAGTGGGCTAGTGATCCGCTCGCTACAAGGGCTAAGTACATTGCACTTAAGACAGTTTTCTTTCATTAATACTTAAAAATGTAATGCAGGGAAGACCTACCTTGCATCAACATCCAAGGCTAACCTCGCTTTGGCATCAAAAAGCCCTGGGCCAGCCAGGCACAAAGACCGACTCCGCATCGACACCAAAGACCGATTCCGCATCGGCAACAAAGACGATCCGCGTCAGCACCAAAGACCGGCTCCGCGTTGGCACCAAAGACCGGCTCCGCATCGGCACCAAAGACCGGCTCCACGTCGGCAACAAAAGACCGGCTCTGCGTCGGCACAAAAGACCGGCTCCACGCCGGCAACAAAGACCGGCTCCGCGTCGGCACCAAAACCGACCGACTCCGCATCGGCACCGAAGACCGGCTCCGTGTCGGCACCCTCAAGCTCAAGACCTGTGGATTACAATCAACAGAGTTTCCTGAGGGGCAGGTCATCAACCCTGCAGAAGGACACCAATTTCTTTAAAGAAAGAGGAACCCGACGACTCTCAGCTCTCAGGTCACCCTCCGGGGTTCAAAATACTTCCAGACTCCGCGTTGGGGAAGGATTACTAGCTGCCCTCAGCTAGCCAAAGAAGGCACACAGACATCCATACGAGGTAGCGCAAGAGGAAAGGGGTTTCCCCACCTAGAAGGAATCACGGTTGAAGTTAACATGAAAGAGCAGATGCCAAGGTAAAAGTTCTACACTCCTCTCGCTTAGCAGATGCGGGGTGCGTAAGCTCAAGGAGTGTGGCGGGCATTTGATGGGGCCAGTTGACCCCATGGAGAATAAAAAATTTTTGAACGGTCCACCTCGGCTCCAAGGCCGACGGCTCCAAGGCCAACGGCCCCAAAAGCCGACACCTCCAAGGCCGACGGCCCCAAAGGCCGACACCTCCAAGGCCGACGGCTCCATGACCGATAGCTCCAAGACCGACGGCCCTAAAGGCCGACTCTATGACCGACGGCTCCAAGACCGACGGCCCCAAAGGCCGATGGCTCCATGAACGACGGCCCCAAAGGCCGACACCTCCAGACCGACGGCTCCAAGGCCGATGGCCCCAAAGGCCAATACTTCCAAGACCGACGGCTCCAAAGGCCGACGGCTCCATGACCGACGGCTCCAAGACTGACGGCTCCAAGACCGATGGTCCCAAAGGCCGATAGCTCCATGACGACGGCCCTAAAGGCCGACACCTCCAAGACCGACGGTTCCAAGACCGACGACTCCAAGACCGACTGCCCCAAAGGCCGACACCTCCAAGACCGACGGCCCCAAAGGCCAACACCTCCAAGGCCGACGGCTCCATGACCGATGGCTCCAAGACCGACGGCCCCAAAGGCCGACACCTCCAAGGCCGACTGCCCCAAAGGCCGACACCTCCAAGGCCGACGCCTCAAAGGCCAGAATCTCCAAGACCGACGGCCCCTAAGGCGACGGCTCCAAGACCGACGGCTCTATGACCGACGGTCCCAAAGGCCGACACTTCCAAGGCTGACGACTCAATGACCGACGGCTCCATGACCGACGGCTCCAAGACCGACGGCCCCAAAGGCCGACACCTCCAAGACCGACGGCCCCAAAGGCCGACGGCTCCATGATCGACGGCTCTAAGGCCGACGGCCCCAAAGGCCGACACCTCCAAGACCGACGGCCCCAAAGGCCGGCATCTCCAAGCTAGGCGGCCCCGGCACCTCCCGGCCGCCCCCGCCTGATCCAAGTCGGCCTCAGCGCTTCCATCCCGGCTGGCCCCGCCTGATCCAAGTTGGCCCCGGCACCTTCCTAGCCGGCCCCGGCGTGTCCAAGCTAGCCGGCCCTGGTACCTCCCAGCCGGCCTCGACATCTTCCCAAGAGGCCTAGCATCTTCCTAGCCGGCCCCCTACTTCTCCAAGCAAGTCGGCCCCGGCATCTCCAGTTCCGTCGAGTCGGCCAAGGCCATCCCTGGCCAGCCCGACTCGGCCCCGTTGTCTCCAGTTCCGCCGAGTTGGCCAAGGCCATCCCCGGCCGGCCCGACTCGGTCTCGGCATCTCCAGTTCCGCCGAGTCGGCCAAGGCCATCCCCGGCCAGCCCAACTCGGCCCCGACGCCTCCAAGTCCGTCGATTCGGCCCCGTTGTCTCCAGTTCCGCCGAGTCGGCCAAGGCCATCCCCGGCCAACCCGACTCGGCCCCGGCATCTTCAGTTCCGCCGAGTCGGCCAAGGCCATCCTCGGCCAGCCCGACTCGGCCCCGACGCCTCCAAGTCCGTCGATTCGGCCCCGCCCCAGCACTGCCTTGCCAGCGGGATTGACCCCAGCCATCTCGGGTCGACCCGGCTCGGCCCTGATAAGTCGGGATTTCCCAGTTCTCGCCAGATCAGCCCTAGCATGGCCCTATCAGTTCAGGGCGCCACCTCTCTGACGCGCGCCGCCTGACAGCACTAGATCCGGCAACCCACTGGCAACGCTGGTGATGGGACAGGACCCACCTACCCAACAACTGATTCGACGTAGCCCACTAACCAGCCCAGATTCATGCAAGGGCTCAACAGACATTCTGACTTCACGCAATCCCACGTGATCATGCTAGGGTCAACCCCTATAAAAAGGTGAATCCATCCAGTAAACAGGTATGCGCGATAACCCCCAAAATCGCTATCTCAACTTTCAGGAAGGAATCCCTCCTCCCTGAGACGTCCTTTCTCATACTAAAAAGGGCTCACTCGAGCCCCTCTTCAGCTGTGATCTCAGTCGCTAACTTGGCCGTCGGAGGGTCCCATCGGAGACCCCTCCGGTCCTGAGACTTTTCTGTAGGTAACATGGTGAAGAAGAGCCGAGAGAAGCACTCCGTTCCTGACGTCCAGGAGAGGTGATTGAGCGTCATCAGATTGGTGTGCCAAGTAGGGGGATGCGCTGAAGGAAAGAACGCTGTCTCCTTGAGCTATAAGTTTCCGTCCCCTCTAAGATTCCTATGGTGGTGATGCGCATGCCAGAGTTTCTTACCAATCGCGCTGGGGGGTATCCACATCGCACTGAGCGACAAAAGATCAGTCTCTCTCTCTCTGCCCATCCTTCACCACCAACTTTGGCTGCTCTGATTAACCAGCTAGCCATCCTCAATCGGCAAGATCAAGCTTTGAAAGTAGCAGTTCATGAACTGCAGAAACAACGCTCGGGGGCCACTCAGTAGCACCCAAGCCTCTCATGTCGCCCATGATAGTTGCACCAGTGGGCTAGTGATCCGCTCGCTACAAGAGCTAAGTACATTGCACTTAAGACAGTTTTCTTTCATTAATACTTAAAAATGTAATGCAGGGAAGACCTACCTTGCATCAACATCCAAGGCTAACCTCGCTTTGGCATCAAAAAGCCCTGGGCCAGCCAGGCACAAAGACCGACTCCGCATCAGCACCAAAGATCGACTCCGCGTTGGCAAAAAATACCGACTCCGCATCGGCACCAAAGACCGGCTCCGCGTCGGCACCAAAGACCGGCTCCACGTCCACCAAAGACCGGCTCTCGGCGACCGGCTCTGCGTCGGTACAAAAGACCGGCTCCACACCGGCAACAAAGACCGGCTTCGCGGCGGCAACAAAGACCGGCTCCGCGTTGGCAACAAAAGACCGGCTCCACGTCGGCACAAAAGACCGGCTCCACGTCGGCAACAAAGACCGGCTCCGCACCGGCAACAAAGACCGGCTCCGCGTCGGCAACAAAGACGGCTCCGCGTAGGCAACAAAGACCGGCTCCGCGTTGGCAACAAAGACCGACTCCGCATCGGTACCGAAGACCGGCTCCATGTCGGCACCCTCAAGCTCAATAACTGTGGATTCCAATCAACAGAGTTTTCTGGGGGGCAGGTCATCAACCCTGCAGAAGGAGACCAATTTCTTTAAAGAAAGAGGAACCCGGCGACTCTCAGCTCTCAGGTCACCCTCCGGGGTTCAAAATACTTCCAGACTCCGCGTTGGGGGAGGATTACTAGCTGCCCTCAGCTAGCCAAAGAAGGCACACAGACGTCCATACGAGGCAGCGCAAGAGGAAAGGAGTTTCCCCACCTAGAAGGAATCACAGTTGAAGTTAACATGAAAGAGCAGATGCCAAGGTAAAAGTTCTACACTCCTCTCGCTTAGCTGATGCGGGGTGCGCAAGCTCAAGGAGTGTGGGGGGCATTTGATGGGGCCAGTTGACCCCATAGGAGAATAAAAAAATTTTTGAACGGCCCACCTCGGCTCCAAGGCCGACGGCTCCAAGACCGACGGCTCCAAAGGCCGACACCTCCAAGGCCGACGGCTCCATGACCGACGGCTCCAAGACCGACGGCTCCATAACCGACGGCTCCAAGACCGACGGCCCCAAAGGCCGATGGCTCCATGACCATGGCCCCAAAGGCCGACACCTCCAAGACCGACGGCTCCAAGGCCGATGGCCCCAAAGGCTGACACTTCCAAGACCGACGGCCCCAAAGGCCGACGGCTCCATGACTGACGGCTCCAAGACCGACGGCTCCAAGACCGACGGCCCCAAAGGCCGACGGCTCCATGACCGATGGCCCCAAAGGCCAACACCTCCAAGACCGATGGCTCCAAGACCGATGGCCCCAAAGGACGACACCTCCAAGACCGACGGCCCCAAAGGCCGACACCTCCAAGGCCGACGGCTCCAAGACCGATGGCCCCAAAGGCCGACACCTCCAAGCCGACGGCCCCAAAGGCCGGCACCTCCAAGACTGACGGCCCCAAAGGCCGACGGCTCCAAGACCGACGGCTCCATGATCGACGGTCCCAAAGGCCAACACCTCCAAGGCCGACGGCTCCATGACCGACGGCTCCAAGACCGATGGCCCCAAAGGCCAACACCTCCAAGACCGACGGCCCCAAAGGCCGATGGCTCCATGACCGACGGCTCCAAGGCTGATGGCCCCAAAGGCCGACACCTCCAAGACCGACGGCCCCAAAGGCCGGCATCTCCAAGCTAGGCGGCCCCGGCACCTCCCGACAAGCCCCGCCTGATCCAAGTCGGCCCCGGTGCTTCCATCCCGGCCAGCCCGCCTGATCCAAGTCGGCCCCGGCACCTTCCTAGCCGGCCCCAGCGTGTCCAAGCTAGCCGGCCCGGCACCTCCCAGCCAGCCCCGGCATCTTCCCAAGCGGCCCGGCATCTTCCTAGCTGGCCCCCTACTTCTCCAAGCAAGTCGGCCCCGACACTTCCCCGGTCGGCTCGACTCGGCCTCGGCGTCTCCAGCTCCGCTGAGTCGGCCAAGGCCATCCCCAGCCAGCCCGACTCGGCCCCGTTGTCTCCAGTTCCGCCGAGTCGGCCAAGGCCATCCCCGACCGGCCCGACTCGGTCCCGGCATCTCCAGTTCCGCCGAGTCGGCCAAGGCCATCCCCGGCCAGCCCGACTCGGCCCCGACGCCTCCAAGTCCGTCGATTCGGCCCTGTTGTCTCTGGTTCTGCCGAGTCGGCCAAGGCCATCCCCGGCCGACCCAACTCAGCCCCGGCTGGCCCGACTCAGCCCCGGCGTCTCCAGTTCCGCCGAGTCGGCCAAGGCCATCCCCGGCCAGCCTGACTCGGCCCCGACGCCTCCATGTCTGTCGATTCGGCCCCGCCTCGGTACTGCCTTGCCAGCAGGATTGGCCCCAGCCATCTCGGGTCGACCCGGCTCGGCCCTGATAAGTCGAGATTTCCTAGCTCCCGCCAGATCAGCCCTAGCATGGCCCTATCAGTTCAGGATGCCACCTCTCTGACGTGCGCCGCCTGACAGTGCCAGATCCGGCAACCCACTGGCAACGCTGGTGATGGGACAGGACCCACCTACCCAACAACTGATGGGGCGTAGCCCACTAACCAGCCCAGATTCACGCAACGGCTCAGCAAACATTCTAACTTCACGCAATCCCATGTGATCATGCCAGGGTCAACCCCTATAAAAAGGTGAATCCATCCAGTAAACAGGTATGCGCGATAACCCCCAAAATAGTCATCTCAACTTTCAGGAAGGAATCCCTCCTTCCTGAGACCTCCTTTCTCATACTAAAAAGGGCTCACTCGAGCCCCTCTTCAGCTGTGACCTCAGTCGCTAACTTGGCCGTCGGAGGGTCCCACCGGAGATCCCCTTCGGTTCCGGAACTTTCTGCAGGTAACCTGGTGAAGAAGAGCCGGGAGAAGCACTCCGTTCCCGATGTCCAGAAGAGGTGATTCAGCGTCATCAGTAATGGTTCTGCAGCAAGATGAATCTCATCCTCCAGAGGCTATCCTCCCCGGCTGGAAGACATTTTCTTGCGATGCGCTCGGTATCTGCCTGTCTTATGAGCTATCTATATTCTATCCTCTCCTCTCGTCTGTAGATATATCACAACAACCAGGTGAGGGCACAGCACACGTCTCCGTCTTCTGCTATCATGTCCGACTCTTGGACCATACATCAGTGGGAAGAAAAAACTACTAGATCATATCTTTCAAACTGTCCCATTTTTGAACGGTGCGTGGACTAAAGATTTGAAAATCATATAATTTTAAAGATGGTATATCAAATTCAATATTTCAGGTCATTAATATGGAATGCACAATTATCTTATAGACCAAGTCAGACTGAGTAGACGGTCTACACACAGATATATACATACGAATCAACCTGAACTCAATCGTACTGTGGTTGGGTTGGAAATTTTGTGCTCAAGTCTAACCCAAATTGCACCTCTAAATGAGATGGATTGTTAACGCTGATTAATATATTAATAGTTTTTTCATATTTTTTGTATAGATAAAAGACAATGTATAATTAATTTATTTTGTGCAGATATATTGTTTTAATATTATGTTAACCTTAAATTCAATAATTTTAACAACTAACACAAACAAAATAGGAAAAAATAATATTTGTATTATCATATCTTCTTTCTATAGTATTCAAGTACCAAAAATTTTGGTAGGATTACTTGTCTTTTTGTTTCTTATACTTCTATTTTGTTGTTTTTTAAAATTATATTATAACTTATTATTATATATGCAACTAAATCAAGTAGATTAGTAATAGCTTTTTTGTTACTAATATCTATAATATTTTATTCTTTTTGGTTTTGATATTCTTATGTAGAGCATACCAGAGCTCTACAAGAGCTTCGCTAACGAATGCTTAAAGATAGAAGAATGAAGAAAAAAGTAAGAAATGTGGAGGGAGTAAATGAGCTAGATATGAGTAAGCTCGTACAAACTTGAGCTTAGCTTGACATTCAAGTACATATAGCCTCAAGACCGATTCAAGTTACACGAGTTTCAAAAGGATAGCTCAAATTTAACCTATTTTCAATTCCAACCAACTCGAGCTTAGTTTGATGAGCTTGCTTGGGAGACTCCTTGACATACAAAAGAAGCCGAGTAGAGGTGGGGTATTTGTAAATATAGAGGCAAAATAGGGCCATGAGGAGTGCTATGCAGAAGCCAACCATGAGAGAGAGATAGGAAAGGAGCATTTGCTTGATACCACCATAAAAAAGAGACAAAGAGGAGCTAGCTAGTAATGCTTGTTGCCATCCCCAGGGAAAGAAGTTCAGCCACCGAATCTAAATGTTATTATGTA
The DNA here is from genome assembly GCA_900491605.1 of Calamus simplicifolius. Taxonomy (NCBI): domain Eukaryota; kingdom Viridiplantae; phylum Streptophyta; class Magnoliopsida; order Arecales; family Arecaceae; genus Calamus; species Calamus simplicifolius. The sequence continues at coordinate 68,846 of UESW01002878.1, forward strand.
TAACTATTAGTAAATTGGAAGGAAAGCTGGGCATAGAATCTAAATTGTATTGCTCACATCCATTAGAGGATGGTGAGGTGGCATATATACAATACCCAATATAAAAGGATATGTAGGTGAGTGGCCCAACTAAGCTATACTCGGTTTAAGAGGGACCTTGTCAAACCCAACACCTAGGCTGGGCTCATGATAGATAATCCCTAAGGCATGTCCCTAAGAAGTACGCAAGGCCTATAATTCTGAACCACTAATCACATAAGCAAATATAATCCAAAATATTTCACTAATAATTTATCCATCCAAAATACAATATTAAGATAAATTTGATATCAGACACAAAAGCTAGTTGTACTCTCATTAAAATTCTCGAACATGAATCTTAAAGCTAGGCATCCTACAAATCTGAAAAAAATGCAACAATAGAGTTATAAACTAATAGCTTAGCAAAAAATCTCCTCCCAATCCCACTAACATAGAATTAGCATGCGCACATATTAATTATAAGCATAAATAGGGAAAAGTAACACAACATTCTCATGTTAATTAATTTATATACCATTCATTAGGTGATATGGATATATAGATTCAATCAATTAGTATGTTGTTCATATTTACAACTTAAAAAATATCTCATGATAGTATAACAATGCCACATATATCAAATTTCATTGTCTAGGTGGTAATGTCATTCCACAACAGTTTGAATGCAAGATTTATATCTATACCAATTTTCATATTCGTCTTATAATAGTCCAATGTTATTATTGATTATTACTTGTTGGATATAAGATCTTGGTATCTGGATTAATCACAACCACACTCTTACTAGTTGTCGACTATACAAATATCAAACCATATTTGATAGCCCCAATTGGTGCCATAGTACGCAATGTGTTACTAGGTAATATGTTCGCCATAGTATGCAAGGTTTCACTAGGTAACACTTTCGCCATAGTGCTCAAGGCATTACTAGGTAATATGCTCGTCATAGTATGTAAGGCATCACCAAGCAGTACTCTTGCCATAGTATGCAATGCGACACTAGGCAATACATTCGCCACAGTATGTAAGGTATTATTAGGCGATACTCTCATCATAGTATGCAAGGTGACACTTTTAACATAGTACACAAGGTGTAAAGGCATAACTAGGTAATACGCTTGCCATATTATACAAGGCACATTAGATGATACCTTTGCACAGTATACAATACATCATTAAACAATATGCTCACTATAGTATGCTACACATTACTAGGCAGTACTTTCATGCGATGCATTCCGAATGCAACCGCTCCATTTTTATATGTTCTCATCATCATTCTAGATAATTAATTTTATAATTTTATAATCTATTATAATCACATATCTTGAATATTCAAATAAAATGAGAAATAATATTAAAATCATGAAAGTGCTTGTGTGGGGATTTCTTACCTCTAGCAGGGGTATTGTTGGTGAAAAATATCAGTTCAAACAACAAGAATGCCTATTTTACTGAAATGAATTTTAAATTAAATTAATAAAACTAAATAATTTGCCTTACTAATAATTTCTAAAATAAACACATGAGTCCTAATTTCTAATTTCCTGAGTTTTAAAATTAACTTCCATCACTGATTATAACCTTAATTTATTTGCAGCATATAACCTAATAATAATAATTAAGGGGGGTAGAACCTACCTCTGTTAGCTGGATAGGATAAGTACCTCAGCTAGGCATCAACAAGTATAGTCAACAAGTCACCAATCAAAAAAAATATAGGCAACACTAGAGCCTGCAGACGAAGCAAGTGATAGAAAGAGAAGATAGGCTAGAAAGAGAAAGTAGAGAGGTGATTAGAGAGAGGAAGCGAGGAAGTGACTAAAGAGAGGAAATATAAGAAGTTAGAGAGAGAAAAAGGAAAGTAAAATAACGTAACAACATCAAAGAAAGGAAGCAATTTTTTTTTCTTTCCTTCCTTCTTTTTTTTTCGTTTCTTTTTTTTTTTTTTTTTCCATTTCTTTTGTCGTAGTGGGGCATGCGAAAGAGGGGAAATCCGATCCACAATTTTTGCCTGATCCATGAGAGAGCGAAGAGAGAGAAACAGAAAAGGGAGGAGAAGAGAGGGAGGAGAAGAGGAAGGGAGAGGGAGGGAAAGAGGTAGGGAGAAGGAGTCGCAGCTTCATGGGGCTGCAGCCTTCTTGCTTAGCCTCCTGCAAGCCAGGCCGACAGAGGGGATCCGAGGAAGGAGAGAGAGGGAGATGAGGGGAAGGAGAGGAAAAGAGAGAAAAGTAGAAGGGAGCTGATCGAGGAGGGAAAGGAGAAGAAAGGGAGATATGAGCCGATTGGGAGGGGGGGCTCGACGATGAGCAGGGGTGGTCCTGTGTCGCCCCGGTTCACACACTACGCGACCGACTATAAGGAAGATGCTGTATGTGTATGTGAGAGAGAGAGAGAGAGAGGACGAGAGAGCAAAAAAAGTGAAAAATGAGGCTATCTCTATAAAATTATATTGTAATTCAGATTTACCATCAGAAAAGCATCTATTCTCCTAAGATATGGCAGATCTGTAGCAGATATTGGGAATCCTGCCACAATCTAGTGCAAAACCATGAACCTCAGTCCATGTACCGCCTCCTATAAAATTCTATCCTGATTGGATGGTTCCGGGATGATCTTTGGTCGAGAACTGGAAGACAATTTCAATAAACTTGCCAGATGGAGATGGTCCCTAGTATCGTCTTTTTCTAAATGTTCGTGGAGCTGACATTGCCCATGTTCATCTCTTCAAGGCCATCATGATTCCAAGTTCTTTTATAGATTTGATGACTTTTAATAAGTTCTCGCATGAATAGTTTGGTGTTTTCCATCCCCAATGGAATCATGCTAAAATATACACGAAGCCATGCCGAGAACACAACCCGTCCTTCAAGATGCGACACATCCATTGGAATTGTTTTTGAGCCCGTTGTCTTACGTACTTTACCGCAAAAGAGACGCTTAATCAGGATTTCGAAATCTCTTTCTGATTAAAAATAGACGAACTTCGAGATAACAACAAAAAGAATGGTTTGTTTTGATAACGTTCGCAACTTCTTGTCGTTTCATCGAATCCAATTGATGCGATGCTACAGTGCCACTTGATGGTTTTAATAATCCTCTAGATCCTGAATGTAGGTTCTCAAATTATGACCTCGCTGCTGGCTAAGTAGGCTAATGTTTCGATTTGATTGGTCCATCCTCTTCTGTGTGGCTCTGATTACTTTGTGGGCTCTTTTTTTTTTTTTTTGTCTTTTAATCCATCCACCCACTCCCCTATGGTTCCATCATCTCAAGCATATTCGGCCATTGTTGATGAACCAATCAACCCTTAAAATTTGCTTTGATGCCATGTTGAGTCAGCAATTAACTCCAAACACTTTAAACGATAACAAATTGTTATTTGTTACCAATATATAATAGATGTAACATCACCTCCCAAGTCTTGTTTACACCGGTAATTTAGCATTAGAGAAAAAAATGGAAGTTCAAGTTCTCTCATCAGTTTTTCTGATGTTAAGTGTGATATACATTACGGGCCATTTTCTTCTGGTCTATATTTTTGAGGTCAACTAACTACTCTATAAATCATTAGAGTCAATGTTTATTGAAGGCCGTGAGTATGAATATCTTCCTTGCTAATTATTTAGACTTAAAATTAATATTTCTAACTCATTAATATCAACTATTTTTTACATTAAAGGAGGAGAAAATATTATCAAATATTAATCCTAACAATTAATCATACTCCCATCAGTGACCTATCAGCATCTAAATTTTTGGATTTAAAAAAGAAAGAGATTAAATCATTTAAAGAAATTTCTTAATAAAACTAAGAATATGATCAATTCACTATATTCAAAAAAGGCAAATGTAATAGTGTCTATAGTTCTTGAATTTTAGTTCATATTCTCAATAATAGTTAGACATGTTATAATTCATCTTAATCGTTAGTTTGACTATACCCTTAATCATGAGTAGAAAACACTTGATCAATCTTTTTATTAAAAAAAATATATTTGACTAGCATTACATTCATTTTTAAAAGTTATTAAATAAAAATTCCTTTTTTTAAAATATGTAACGGTTAATGCTAAATCATACGCCATTGCAAAATCTAAAATGATATTTTTTTCTTTATTTCTATCTTTGAATCTATAAACTTCACGTAATCTTTCAAAATATAGATTATCTTTTTCTATATATCAATTTAAATTTTCTTTGATATATATATATATATAAAATAAGAATCTCTTGAATTAGTCTATTTATATCTTCTCAAAAACTTTATTTTATTGCACTATCTAAACCTACTTGAGGAGCATAAGCACTAATAATCAATGTTTTGAAAATCGGATCGGACAACGAACCGGCTTAACATTTGAGTCGCGGGTCAATTGGTTCAACCGGATGAACCGATTTGGTCAGACCAAATAATATTATAATTAAATTTTAATTTAATAATATAAAATAATAAAATATAAATATAATTTAAATAAAAAATTAAAAAAAATCTAAAACCGGGTTGGACCGGTTAAAACCCGACTGGTGCAATGGATTTTTTTGTTTTTATCAGATCATATAAAAGTCAACTTTAATAATAAAACCGGACCGGACTGATGACCGGTTCCCGGTTGGATCGGCCGGTCCGGTCCAATTTTTAAAACATTGCTAATAATATTAATTGACTCCTTATATGGTATTAATTTAATTAAAATTATTTTATTTACTATTTTTTATATTTACAACTTTATCTTTTAGACTTTTCTCTATAACAATTTCTATTCTAGTTTTATTCCTATCTTTCTCTATATACCAATGTTTAAAACCATCAACCTCCTTTGCAAGCAACAAGCAAGCTACATTACTTCTCTTTCTAGTTATTGCACGTATTTATTAGTTTCATTAAATTTTTGTTCATGATCTTATATTTCAAGTTACTAAATGTATTTTATCTTTTATTTTTTATTTTTATGAGTTAACTTCTTTACCTATATCCATCTATGAATGTACAAAAACCATTGCTTACTTTCTATTACACCTAAGCATTGTATGATGCATCGCTTCTAGGGACCGCCCTAGGTATCCTAGCTATTTTTACTATATTCAAGGTCCAATGTAGTGCATTGCTTTTGAAAAACTTTCTAATTTTATCAATTTTCTATACTAAATTTATGTGTATAGGATATGATTGTTGTTTTATTGCATGTAAATTTATGTATTATATACTTGATATGCTTGATTGAACTAAAGAAAGAAATTACTAAGTTGTTATCTTACATAATATTTTATTTGTTTTTCAAAGCCACATAATGAGTAGGGCCAAGATGTAAAGCGACTCAAGCAAGGATCCAATTAGTATAGCATAGTAATATTATTTCTAATACTTGAAGTACAAAGAAAGTTGTAATTGAATAATTTTATTATTATAACCGATGCATTCATTGATTTGGATATCAATGATGATATATTATGTTGTGAAAATCAATGAAGAAAAAATAAGCTTTGCATGTTCGTTAGGGCCATTTCTCAGCGGATTTGCAGTCATGTCATGTGTTGGACCAAAGAGGTGTAGGGCATGAGAGTAGGAGAGAAAATGGTGCTCAATTACTTCATAGACCATGATTCGCTATTTTTTATAATATTGGTTTTCTAGAATAGTATTAGTCCATGAAAGAAAGGTCAAAGAAAATTACCTTTGATATATATGATTTGTTGTTCTTCAACAATTAGAGGTCATGTTTTAGTGTTTGTTTACTATCACTACAAGAAAATACTGAAATAGTGATGCAAATTTAGCGACGCACCATTGCGTCACTAAATTGCAACCACTTTGCGATGCCTCCGTGACAATAAAATATTGCGATGTAATTAGCGACGTATTAGTGACTCAATAAACAAATTTTTTTTTAAATGCAATAATTTTTTTTAAATTAATTTTTTATAAAATATAAATATGAAAAAAATATTGCGACGCAACTCAGTGCATCGCAATATTTTTAAAAAATTAAATATGTTAAATAGCGACGCATTAGCGACGTAATAAAACAGAAAATTAAAAAATTATTTTTAATTTAGTGACGCACCAATTGCATCACAAATAATTTAAATAAAATTAATTTTTATAAAATATAAATATTAGGAAAAAATATTACAACGCAACTCAGTGCGTCATAATGTTTTTTAAAAATAAAATATGTTAAATAGCGACGCATTAGCGATGCAATAAACCATAAAATTAGAAAAATTATTTTTAATTTAGCGACGCACTAACTGTGTCGTAATTATTTTAAATAAAATTAATTTTTAAAGTATAAATATGAGAAAAAATAATTGCGATGCAACAAAGTGTGTCGTAATGTTTTTTAAAAAATTAATTATATTAAATAGCGATGCATTAGCGATGCAATAAATCAGAAAATTAGAAAATAATTTTTAATTTAGCGACGCAATATATGCGTCACAATTATTTTAAATAAAATGAATTTTTATAAATATAATATAAGAAAAAAATATTGCGACGTAATTCAGTGCGTCGCAATATTTTTAAAAAAATTAATTATGTTAAATAGCGACGCAATAAACCAGAAAATTAGAAAAATTATGTTTTAATTTAGCGATGCACTTGTTGCATCGTAATTATTTTAAATAAAATTAATTTTTATTTAAATAATTATAATATTAAAAAATTACGACGCAACCCTTTGAGTCGTAATGTTTTTAAAAAAATTAATTATGTTAAATAGCGATCGGTCGAGATCGGTTGTGGCTGATCGGGATCAGGGCTTGGATCGGATCGCAACAGTTGGATCATCGGTGATCGGACCAATCGCCACAGTCTGAGTTCGGTCGTGGCCGATCGGGATCAGGGCTTGGATCGATCGCAATCGTCGGATCGTCAGCGATCGGACCGATCACCACTATCCAAGATCGGTCGTGGTCGATCGGGATCAGGGATTAGATCGATCGCAACCATCGGATCGTCCGCGATCTCGGACTGATCGCAACGATCCGGGATCGGTCATGGCTGATCGGGATCAGGGCTTGGATCGATTGCAACCGTTGGATCGTCAGCGATCTCAAACCGATCGACACGGTCCGGGATCGGTCGTGGCCGATCAGGATCAGGGCTTGGATCGATCGCAACCATCGGATCATCGCCGATCGGATCGATTGCCACGGTCCGAGATCGGTCGTGGCTGATCGGGATCATGGCTTCGATCGATCGCAACCGTCAGATCGTCGTCGATCTCAGACGGATTGCAACGCTCCAAGATCGGTCGTGGCCGATCGGGATCACAGCTTGGATTGATCGCAACCGTCGGATCTTCATCTATCAGATCGATCGCGACGGTCCAAGATCGTTCATCGCCGACCAGGATCGATCAGGGCTTGGATCGATGGCAACCGTCCGATCGACACCAATCGATCTAATCACCACGGTCTGAGATCAGTCGTGGGCGATCAGGATCAGGGCTTGGATGATCGCAACCGTCAGATCGTCGCCAATTGGACCGATCGCCACGGCCCGGGATCGGTCGTGGACGATCGTGATCAGGGCTTGGATCGATCGCAACCGTCGGATCGTCGCATCTCGGACCGATCGCAACGGTCCGGATCGGTCGTGGCCGATTGGGATCAGGGCTTGGATCGATCGCAACCGTCGGATCGTCGGTGATCAGACCGATTGCCACAGTCCGAGATCGGTCATGGCCGATCGGGATCAGGGCTTGGATCGATCGCAACCATCGGATCGTCGGCGATCGGACCAATCGCCACTGTCCGAGATTGGTCGTGGCCGATCGGTATCAGGGATTGGATTGATCGCAACCGTCAGATCGTCTGCGATCTCGGACCGATCGCAACGGTCCGAGATCGATCGTGGCCGATCGGGATCAGGGCTTCGATCGATCGCAATCGTCGGATCGTCAACGATCTCGGACCGATCGCAACGGTCCGGAATCAGTCATGGCCATCGGGATCAGGGCTTGGATCGATCACAACCGTCGAATCATCGCGATCTTGGACCGATCGCAATGGTCCAGGATCGGTCGTGGCTGATCGGGATCAGGGCTTGGATCGATCGCAACCATCGAATCATCGGCGATCGGACCGATCGCCATGGTCCGGGATCGGTCGTGGCCGATCGGGATCAGGGCTTGGATCGATCGCAACCGTCGGTTCATCGGTGATCGGACCGATCGCAATGGTTTGGGATCGGTCATGGCCGATCGGGATCAGGGCTTGTATCGATCGCAATCGTCAGATCATCCGTGATCTCGAACCGATCGCAATGGTTCGGGATCGGTCGTGGCCGATCGGGATCACGGCTTGGATCGATCGCAACCGTCGGATCGTCGCCTATCGGATCAATTGCGATGGTCCGAGATCATTCATCGCTGACCAGGATCGATCAGGGCTTGGATCGATCACAACCGTCGGATTGTCGCCGATCGGATCGATCACAATCGTTGGATCGTCCGTGATCTTGGACCGATCGCAACGGTCCGGGATCGGTCGTGGCCAATCGGGATCAGGGCTTGGATCGATCGCAACAATCGAATCGTCAGCGATCTCGGACCGATCACAACGGTCCGGGATCGGTCGTGGCCGATCGGGATCAGGGCTTGGATCGATCGGAACCGTCAGATCGTCGCGATCTTGGACCGATCACAATGGTCCAAGATCGGTCGTGGCCGATCGGGATCAGGGATTGGATCGATCGCAACCATCGGATCGTCGATGATCGGACCGATCGCCATGGTCCGGGATCGGTCGTGGCCGATCGGGATCAGGGCTTGGATCGATCGCAACCGTCTGATCATCATCGATCGGACCGATCGCCACAGTCCGAGATTGGTCGTGGCTGATCGGGATCACGGCTTCGATCGATCGCAACAGTCGGATCGTCGCCGATCGAACCGATCGCCACGGTCCGAGATCGGTCGTGGCCGATCGGGATCACGGCTTGGATCGATCGCAACCATTGGATCGTCGCCTATCGGATCGATCGCGATGGTCCGAGATCGTTCATCGCCGACCAGGATCGATCAGGGCTTGGATCGATGGCAACCGTCGGATCGACGCCGATCGGTCCGATCGCCATGGTCCGAGATCGGTCGTGGCCGATCAGGATCAGGGCTTGGATCGATCGCAACCGTCGGATCATCGCCGATCGGACCGATTGCCACTGTCCAAGATCGGTCGTGGCCGATCGGGATCACGGCTTGGATCGATTGCAATCGTCGGATCGTCGCCTATCGGATCGATCGCGATAGTTCAAGATCGTTCATCACTGACCAGGATCGATCAGGGCTAGGATCGATGGCAACCATCGGATCGATGCCGATCGGTCCGATTGCCACGGTCCAAGATCGGTCGTGGCCGATCGGGATCAGGGCTTGGATTGATCGCAATAATCGGGATCGGTCATGGACGATCGGGATCAGGGATTAGATCGATCGCAACCGTCGGATTGTCCGTGATCTCGAACCGATCGCAATGGTCCGGGATCGGTCATGGCCGATCGGGATCAGGGCTTGGATCGATCGCAACCATTGGATCGTCAGCAATCTCGAACCGATCGCCACAGTCTGTGATCGGTCGTGGCCGATCGGGATCAGAGCTTGGATCAATCGCAACCGTCGGATCGTCGCCGATCGGACCGATCGCCACAATCCGAGATCGGTCGTGGCCGATAGGGATCATGGCTTCGATCGATCACAACCGTCGGATCATCGCCGATCTCAAATGGATTGCAACGATCTGAGATCGGTCGTGGCCGATCGGGATCACGGCTTGGATCGATCGCAACCATCGGATCTTCGTCTATCGGATTGATCGCGATGGTCCGAGATCGTTCATCGTCGACCAGGATCGATCAGGGCTTGGATCGATGGCAACCGTCGAATCGACACCGATCGATCCGATCGCCACGGTCTGAGATCAGTCGTGGATGATCAGGATCAGGGCTTGGATCGATCGCAACCATTGGATCGTTGCCGATTGGATCGATCGCCACGGTCCATGATCGGTCGTGGATGATCGTGATCAGGGCTTGGATCGATCGTAACCGTCGGATCGTCATGATCTCGGACCGATCGCAACGGTCTGGGATCGGTCGTGGCCCATCGGGATCAGGGCTTGGATCGATCGCAACCATCGGATCGTCGGCGATCAGACCGATCGCCATAGTTCGAGATCGGTCGTGGCCGATCGGGATCAGGGCTTAGATCGATCGCAACTGTTGGATCGTCGGCGATTGGACCGATCGCCACTGTCCGCAATCGGTCGTGGCCGATCGGGATCAGGGATTGGATCGATTGTAACCGTTGGATCGTCTGCGATCTCGGACTGATCGCAATGGTCAGGGATCAGTCGTGGCCGATCGGGATCAGGGCTTGGATTGATCGCAACCATCGGATCATCGCGATCTTGGACCGATCGTAACGGTCCGGGATCGATCGTGGCCGATCGGGATCAGGGCTTGGATCGATCGCAACCGTCGGATCATCGGCGATCGGATCGATCGCCACTGTCCAAGATCGATCGTGGCCGATCGGGATCACGGCTTGGATCGATCGCAACCGTCGGATCGTTGCCTATCGGATCGATCGCGACAGTCTGAGATCGTTCATCACCGACCAGGATCGATCAGGGCTTGGATCGATGGAAACCATCGGATCGATGCCGATCGATCCGATTGCCACAGTCCAAGATCGGTCGTGGCCGATCGGGATCAGGGCTTGGATCGATCGCAACAGTCCGGGATCGGTCATGGACGATCGGGATTAGGGATTGGATCATCGCAACTGTCGGATTGTCCGTGATCTCGAACCGATCGCAACGGTCCGGGATCGGTCGTGGCCGATCGGGATCAGGGCTTGGATCGATCGTAACCGTTGGATCATCAGCGATCTCGAACCGATCACCACGGTCCGAGATCGGTCGTGGCCGATCGGGATCAGGGCTTGGATCGATCGCAACCGTCGGATCATCGCCGATCGGACCGATCACCACAATTCGAGATCGGTCGTGGCCGATCGGGATCATGGCTTCGATCGATCGCAACCGTCGGATCGTCGCCGATCTCAAACGGATTGCAACGGTCCGAGATCGGTCATGGCCGATCGGGATCACGGCTTGGATTGATCACAACCATCGGATCTTCGTCTATCGGATTGATCGCGACGGTCCGAGATCGTTCATCGCCGACCAGGATCGATCAGGGCTTGGATCGATGGCAACCGTTGGATCGACACCGATCGATCCGATCGCCATGGTCTGAGATCAGTCGTGGATGATCAGGATCAGGGCTTGGATCGATCGCAACCATTGGATCGTCGCCGATTGGACAGATCGCCACGGTCCGTGATCGGTCGTGGATGATCGTGATCAGGGCTTGGATCGATCGCAACCATCGGATCGTCGCGATCTCTGACCGATCGCAACGGTCTGGGATCGGTCGTGGCCGATCGGGATCAGGGCTTGGATCGATCGCAACCATCGGATCGTCGGTGATCAGACGATCGCCATAGTTCGAGATCGGTCGTGGCCGATCGGGATCAGGGCTTAGATCGATCGCAACTGTTGGATCGTCGGCGATCGGACCGATCGCCACTGTCCGCGATCGGTCGTGGCCGATCGGGATCAGGGATTGGATCGATTGTAACCGTCGGATCGTCTACGATCTCGGACCGATCGCAATGGTCCGGGATCAGTCGTGGCCGATCAGGATCAGGGCTTGGATCGATCACAACCATCGGATCGTCGCGATCTTGGACCGATCGCAACGGTCCGGGATCGATCGTGGCCGATCGGGATCAGGGCTTGGATCGATCGCAACCGTCGGATCGTCCGCGATCTCGAACCTATCGCAACGGTCCGGGATCGGTCGTGGCCAATCGGGATCATGGCTTGGATCGATCGCAACCGTCGGATCGTCGCCTATCGGATCGATTGTGACGGTCCGAGATCGTTCATCGCTGACGATATCGATCATGGCTTGGATTGATCGCAACCGTCGGATCGTCGCCGATCGGATCGATCGCAACCGTTGGATCGTTCGTGATCTTGGACCGATCGCAACGGTCCGGGATCGGTCGTGGCCGATCGGGATCAGGGCTTGGATCGATTGGAACCGTAGGATCATCGCGATCTCGGATCGATCGCAACGATTCGGGATTGGTCATGGCCGATCGGGATCAGGGATTGGATCAATCGCAACCGTCGGATCGTCGGCGATCGGACCGATCGCCATGGTCCGGGATCGGTCATGGCCGATCGGGATTAGGGCTTGGATCGATCGCAACCGTCGATTGTCGCCGAACGGACTGATCGCCACGGTCCAAGATCGGTCGTGGTCGATCGGGATCATGGCTTCGATCGATCGCAACCATCGGATCGTCGCCGATTGGACCGATCGCCACGGTCCGAGATCGGTCGTGGCCGATCGGGATCACGGCTTGGATCGATCGCAACCGTCGGATCGTTGCCTATCGGATCGATCGCGATGGTCCGAGAGCATTCATCGCCGACCAGGATCGATTAGGGCTTGGATCGATGGCAACCGTCAGATCGACGCCAATCGGTCCGATCGCCACGGTCCGAGATCGGTCATGGCCGATCGAGATCAGGGCTTGGATCGATCACAACTGTCGGATCATCGCCGATCAGACCGATCGCCATGGTTCGAGATCGGTCGTGGCCGATCGGGATCACGGCTTGGATCTATCGCAACCATCGGATCGTCGTCTATCGGATCGATCGCGATGGTCCAAGATCGTTCATCGCCGACCAGGATCGATCAGGGCTTGGATCGATGGCAACCATCGGATCGACGTCGATCGATCCGATCGCCACAGTTCGAGATCGATCGTGGCCGATTGGGATCAGGGCTTGGATCGATCACAACGGTCTGGGATTGGTCATGGACGATTGGGATCAGGGATTGGATCGATCGTGACCATCGGATCGTCCACGATCTCGGACTGATCGCAACGGTCCGGGATCGATCGTGGCCGATCGGGATCAGGGCTTGGATCGATCGCAACCATTGGATCGTCGGCGATCAGACCGATCGCAACGGTCTGAGATCGATCGTGGCTGATCGGGATCAGGGCTTGGATTGATGGCAACCATCGGATCGTCGCCGATCGGATCGATCGCCATGGTCCGAGATAAAATAATTTTTAATATTGCGACGCACATATTGCGTTGCAATATTTTAAGAAAAATATAGTAATAAAAAAAATTTAAAAATATTACGATGCAATGGATTCATCGTAATTATTTTCAAAAAATATAATTTATATCAGTTATAATAATAAAAAAAAATATTACGATGCATTAGCAATGCATTTTCCTAAAACTTAATTTTTATGGTAAAAATAATTTTTAATATTGCGACGCATGTATTGCGTTGCAATATTTTTTAGAAAAATAAATGTAATTAAAAAATTTAAATAAACATTGCGACACATTATTTGTGTCGCAATTATTTTAGAAAAATATAAATTTTATCAGTTACAAATATTTAAAAAATATTACGATGCATTTGCGATGCAATTTTTTAGAAAATTTAAATTTATCATTTAAAATATCTAAAAAATATTGCGACTTATTTGTGACGCAATTTCCTAGAATGTTTAAATAATTTTCTCAGAGAAAACAAATTTTAATATTGCGATGCATTCATTGCGTCGCAATGTTTTAAGAAAATAAATATAAGAAAAAAAATTTAAAAAAATATTATGACGCAAAATAAGCATCGCAATTATTTTTAAAAAATATAAATTTTATCAGTTATAAATATATTAAAAATATTACGATGCATTTGCAACATAATTTTCTAGAAAATAAAAATAATTTTCTTAGAGAAAATAATTTTTAATATTTCGAGCACTTGTTGCGTCGCAATGTTTTAAGAAATATAAATGTAATAAAAAAATTTTATAAAAACCTGCGATGCAATATATGTGTTGCAATTATTTTTAGAAAATATAATTTTTTATAAATATTTAAAAAATATTGCGATGCATTTGCAATGCAATTTCCTAGAAAATAAAAATTATTTTCCAAGAGAAAACAATTTTTAATATTGCGATGCATTTATTGTGTTGCAATGTTTTTAAGAAATTTAAATGTAATAAAAAAATTAAAAAAAATATTGCGATGCAATAAATGCATCGCAATTATTTTTTAAAAATATAATTTTTATCAGTTATTAATTTTAAAAAAATATTACGATGCATTTGTGATGCAATTTCTTAGAAAATAAAAATTATTTTTCCGCCGGACATTGGCGCCAAGTTAGCGACTCATTAGCGACGCAATTAGTTGCGTCGCTAAGTTTTGCATAAAAAAATAAAAAGAAAAAGTAGCGATGGATTAGTGACGCATTGTTGCGTCGCTAATCTATAATAATAATAAAAAATAGTGAGTGATTAGCGATGCATATATTGCATCGCTAATCACCACTATTTAATGCTTTGTCGGGCCGGCCCCTCCTGCCGCTTCCCTTCTCTTCTTCTTCCTTTTCTTACCCTAGCCGCCATCGCCGTCCGTCCGCTACTGCGGCTGCACTCGTCTTCTCTCCCAGCGGAAGCTCCCCCCACTCCGGCGGCGTCCCCTCGCGACCGAGGTAAGCCCATCCTCCTTTTTTTTAAAAAAAATAGGGTCCGACCACGACACCGGCCGTGGCCGTCTTCTCTGGCCATGGCCGCTGCCGTGGCCCTCTTCTTCGACCACGGCCGGTGCCATGGCTAGCCGTGGCCTGGCCACGATGGCCAGGCCACCAAAAAAAAATTTACTGTTTGGGGGGAGGGGGTTTTCCCCACCCCCCCCCCCCTTCGTCTTTTTCGGCCACGGCCACGGCCGTGGCCATCTTCTCCGTCTTTTTCGGCCATAAAAAAATTTTATGTTTGGGGAGGGGGGTTTTCCCGACCCCCCCTTCGTCTTCTCTGGCCATGGCCACGGCCGTGGCCATCTTCTCCGGCCACGGCCGCTGCCGTGGCCGGCGGTGGCCTGGCCATGGTGGCCAGGCCACCGAAAAAAAAAAATTAATTGGGGGGTTTTTCCACCCCCCCCCTCCCGTTCGTCCTCTCCGGCCACGGCGGCTGCCGTGGCCTGGCCACGGTCGGAAAAAAAAAAAACAGTTAGGGGGGGGAATCCCTCCCCTCCCGTTCGTCTTCTCCGGCCCAGACAAAAAAATAAATAAATAAAAAGGTAACAGCTAGGGGGCTTTTCCCCCACCCCGGCCCCCTTCAATTAAAAAAAAATAACACTCATAAAAAAATTAACTAAAAAATTAGATTTTATCATATTTTATGGTTTTTAAAATTATTTTTAAATAATTTGATGATAAATATAAAAAATTATAAATATATTTTTAAAACATGGGCAACTTAATTTTTTTTTAAAAAAGTAACAGCTAGGGGGGTTTTTCCAACCCCCCGGCCCCTTCAAAAAAAATTTTTTTTAACACTCATGAAAAAAAATTAACTAAAAATTTAGATTCTATTATATTTTATTGTTATTAAAAATATTTTTAAATAATTTGATGATAAATATTAAAAAAATGTGACCACTAATCTAATTTTTTATTAGATTAGTTATAAATTAATTAATTTATGTCATTAGTCGGAGCTCTTTGGATAGACTGATTGTTATGTCTTGATTATGCAATAATATTTATAATGCTAGATAGAAAGTCTTGTTGTATTATTATTTAATTTGTAGAATGTTTATGTAATAATTAATTTAAGCAGAATGTTTATGCAATAATATTTGTGCATTTGTAGTTATTTACATTTGTTATGTCTTGATTATTTATATTCTGCTTCAAATTGAATGATGCATTAAATTATGTAATGCTAGATAGAAAGTCTTGTTGTATTAATTTGAAGCAACAAATTAGTAGTTTCAATGATTTATATTTTAGTCTTCACAAACATTTGTATTCGACACAATAATCTTAAGAAGTCAGTGACTATATTTATAGAACACTATTCCTATATATGTATAATTGACAAGAAGTTAAGAATAACAAGCATAAGTTCGATTGTCTTCGGACTTCCATATTATTAATCACAGCACTATAACCTTTAGACCCGTTTGAGAATTTGTAAGCCTTAGTCTTGCAAATTCTCAAATTGTCCTGGTGGACAGTTTGGGAATATTTTTTACGATATGTTAGTCTGCTATTAATCATCGTTGGGTGAGATTGCGGTTTGTATTTGCTCATATGTTCTTCTAGTGTGGCTTATATGCCACACATTTAGGAAAACATATGGGGAAATACTGCTGAAATTTCAACGTAACCGATCGATGATAATTAATAGCAGAATAACATATCACAAAAAATATTCTTGAATGGGATAGGGCCTTACCTTTTAGACATGGAGTGAAGGTAGAATTAATTTAGGACACTTGAATGCTTGTGAAGTCTCATGATTAAACGAACCGCCTTGCGGCCTGACCCGAACTCAAGCCCTAGCATTAGCCTGCATGAACCTGTGCCTCGGTCCTTGCTAGCATGCAGCATTAGCCTGGCATGAACCCGTGCCTCGGTCCTTGCTAGCATGCCAAGGATCGTAGCCGTGGCCGAGCCTTGCAGGGTAGGGACCTTAGTTATCTAAAAAAAATTGGTTCAGTTATAAATTATTTAAATGGTTATTATTAACCTAAGTTGTGTAAAAGAAATAATTTAGTTATATATTTAGTAATGCTAATATAGTTTTATAATATGGTTTCCTTTAATGGTTTACCAGAAATTGTATAAGTCGGTCAAAAATGAGCGGGGCTCGCTCGTGGATGTATGCAAGGATAAAAGATGGCTTGCTTAATCCAGATTTTCTGAATGGATTGGAAGAATTTATCACATTTGCATGTAGCCAACCTGAATGGATGGATGGGCCCAGGATTAGGTGCCCATGCAACTATCACAGGTGTCAGAATAAAGCCTACAGAGATGTCGATACTGTTAAGGTGCATCTGTGTAAAAAGGGGTTTGTTCCTGATTACGATGTTTGGTACTGTTATGGTGAACCAGAGAAAATTCTAGCCGTTGTTACAAGCCAACAAGTGTCAATTCCCATTGATGAACCTTTTGTGAATCTAAACACATATGAAGAAATGGTGATGAATGCATCGGGTAATGAATTCAATCAGAATACATTTATGGAAGAACCAAATCCAGATGCATAGCAATTTTATGATATGTTGTGTGCTGCAAATCAAGAATTGTATCCTGGTTGTGAGGGTCATTCACAGTTGTCAACGGCTACTCGGTTGCTGAATATTAAGGCAGAACATTGATTATCAGAAAAGATGTTTAATTCTGTAGCTGGGTTAATCAAGAAAATTTTGCCAAATGATAATGTTGTAGCAGACAGTTTTTACTCAACGAAGAAGTTGTTGCGTGGGCTTGGGTTCCCGGTTAATAAGATCGATTGTTGCTTGAACAATTGTATGATATATTGGGATGAAGACTCGGAGCTGAGATGGTGTAAGATTTGTGGGCAATCGAGGTACAAAAACGGCGAAGAGGGAGCTAGTACAAGTAGGAGGAAAAGTGTTCCTTACAAGAGGATGCATTACTTTCCTCTGACTCCACGCTTGCAGAGATTATACAGATCTGAGGCTACAGCTGCTGATATGAGATGACATGCCAAACATGAATCTAAAGAGGATGAAATGCGGTATCCATCAGATTCAAAAGCTTGGAAGCATTTCAATGACAATCATCCTAATTTCGCTGAAGATATATGGAATGTCATATTAGGTCTTTGTACCGATGGCTTCCAACCATTCAGTCAAGCAGGGCAACAGTATTCATGTTGGCCTGTGATACTAACTGTATATAACCTTCCTCCATGGAAGTGCATGAAAGAGACTGCAATATTTTTGACAGTTTTGGTTCCAGGACCATCAAATCGAAAGGAAAAGATTGATGTCTTATTGCAACCGTTGGTGGCCGAATTGAAAATGTTATGGAAAACAGGAGTCATAGCCTACGACATTTCTATGAAACAGAATTTCATCATGAGAGTTGCTTTGATGTGGACAATAAGTGACTTCCGGCATATGCAATGTTGTCTGGTTGGAGCAATGCTGGACGTCTAGCATGCCCTCATTGCATGTATGATTCGGATGCATTTACATTGCAGAAGAGTGGTAAGCAATCATGGTTTGATAATCATAGGAAGTTCTTGCCCCCAAATCATCCTTACAGGCGTAACTTGATCACCTTCTGGAAGAACAAAGCAGTCACAAAATTCGCCGAACCGGTTAGGTCCGGCATGGATATATTTGATACTATAGAGCATTTGGGGTTGAGGTACGCTTGGGAACTGCAGATAAAATAAATGGCCGTATATGTAAAGAACATAACTGGAATAAGCGGAGTATATTTTGAGATTTGCTTTATTGGAGCACAAATCTCATCCGGCACAACTTGGATGTTATGCATATCGAGAAAATTTTTTTGATAACATATTTAACACGGTGCTAAACATCCCGGGAAAAACAAAAGACACTGCAAAGTCAAGAGAAGAACTTAATCAGTATTGCAGAAGAGGTGATTTGAGGAGGAGTACCGATGGGACCTATCCTAAAGCCTGTTACACTCTTGACAGAAATTCACGAAAAGTTTTATGTAACTAGCTTAGAGGGTTAAAATTTCCAGATGGTTATGCCTTAAATATCGGTAGGTGTGTGGACATGCATAAGCTCAAGTTGTTCGGCATAAAGAGTCACGACTGTCATGTTTTTATGCAATGGTTATTGCCTATAGCTTTTCGTGAGTTGCTTCCGCAACATGTCTGGAAGGCATTGACAGAGCTCAGCTTGTTCTTCAAGGAGTTGTCTGCCACAGTCATTACTTCTGCATCCATGGCAAGGCTTGAGGAGGAAATTCCAATTATTTTATGCAAGCTGGAGCGAATATTCCCTCCTAGTTTTTTTGACTCAATGGAGCATTTACCGGTTCACTTGTCATACGAAGCGAGCATAGCTGGTCCCGTGCAGTATCGCTGGATGTATCCTTTCGAGAGGTAAATATATACATCATTAAGACATATTGACATTTCAAATATTATTTCATTGCGAGAAAATTGGTTAATTTTTTGTCTCAACTTTACATATAGGTACCTTAAGAAGTTAAAAAATAATGTGCGTAATAAGGCAAGGGTTGAAGGTTCTATATGCAATGCACACTTGATCGAAGAAGTTTCAGCTTTTGCCTCGCATTACTTTGAGGGTCACGTCCACACGAGGAGCCAAAATCTTGGTCGTAACGATGACGTATGTGTGGAGAACCTAATGACGGTATAATATCAATTTTTAAATGTATCGGCGTTCATTTGGGGGGCAGAAGTCAAGAAATCTTAGCGATATGGAGTATAATGCAGCACATTATTATATCCTAATGAACTGTAGAGAAGTCGATCCATATATTGAGTAAGTGTATACTTCAATGCTTAATTGGAACTTCTAATTTAAATTATAATATACCATAATATTTAATTGCTAACATCAGTTTTAATCCTTATCATCCCATAAGGATGTATTGTGATAGACAACGACAGATGAATCCCGACATCAGTCAAGTTGCAATTGGACATAAGTTAGAAACGGACTCAATCAATTTTAGTAATGGCTTTAATTTTTAAATTGGTTGTGAATAGCTTATTAATTTATAGGTAAACGGTCCATGGTCCCCAACCGATAATATTTTCATTAAATGTCTATCGCAATGGCCATTGAAGACCGTAACAACCTCTACTGGCTATTTTGTTAATGGGTACAAATTTCAGATTGAACGATTAGCAGCTTCAAGAGGCACGCAGAACTGGGGCGTGTGTGTTAAAGGAGAAAGTGTTGGAGCAAATATGCAGGATTATTATGGAAAGTTAGTAGAGGTGGTTGAAGTTGAATATCCCGGTTGGCCTATGAAACGAACCGTATTGTTTCGTTGCGATTGGTTCGATCCGACAATTCCTGTGGGCAAAAGGGTTCATAACGACTACAATTTGATTGAAGTGAACCATCGACGAAGATTGCAGAAATATGACCCATTCATCCTTGCATCCCAAGCTCAGCAAGTGTTTTACTGCGGATATCCAAGTTTGCGCAACGACAAGCGAGATTGGTGGGCTGTTTCTAAAATCGTCCCACGTTCAACAATCTTATTAGAGGAGAGTTCATCAAGTCAATCAGCCGAGTGCCCTGCATTTCAAGAGGATGAGATGGAAATGCATGCAATTGAGGACGACACAAGGGCTCCTGAAACATCACTTAGAGATCCAAATGGTGATGTCCAAGAAATTGGATGCAAATGTTCGGTTTCCTTCCGATGATAATGAAACTGAATCGCAGTCCGATACGGCATCGGATGTTGAACCAACATTTCACGAAACAAATGACACCGATTAAACATAGAGGTTTTTTAAATTCAAATTTATTTTATAAGTGTAAATTTTTACATAGTCAATCATTAATCGTAATTTAATTGTATGAATCTTTAGTATTTTCAGTATGACGGGCAGAGGTAGATCTACCGACGACATACGAAGTGAGCAGGGACGTAGCTCTGCTGCATCAGATCACATGAGCTTTGGAGATGGAGAGTTCAGATCTCCACACATCGCACAGCCTTCGATCTCTCCAGCAGTCGGCGGTGATCCTGCATTGGTATTACCATCCAGCCGATCGGCACATACCTCCGAGAGTTCTTCCACCATCGGCCGCACCGTACTTCGACTTGATGCTCATAGGGCTGTAAGTATATACTAATTAAAAATATATGTTTATGTTTTTAAGTCAATTACTTATAAACATGTATTTTTTTAACAGATTTATTGAGCAGCATCATGTATCCAGCCACATCAGCGCCGTATTTCAGAGGCATGCGATCCCAGTGGCTACGATTGGCGCCACGTATCTCCAGCCATGAGGGAGTTTTATTTTTCTGAGTTTCAGGTAAACTTATTAAATACAATTTATCACTGATATAAAATTTCTTAATCTTAATAAATTCTGAAACTAACTATTTATTTTAATGCAGAAAAAGTTTACGTGGGACCCTGCCAGCCATGATGCCATTAGGGCAGCATGGGAGGCTCTAATGGGACGCCGATACTCTGACATGCTTCATCGTTGGAGGTCATCGGGTCAGCGTCCTGCGCATGTACCAGAGGGTATTTGGCACGAGTGGCAGCAGGCCTGGCAGTCCGATGGCTGGCGCAGGAGGTCCGCATCAGCCAGCACGAACCGCCGATCCGAGAAGGGCGGTCCTGGCACGAGTCTCTCCCACCATACTTCGGGCTCCATTTCGATTCAGGAGCACAGACGACGTATGGTAAGAAAACATAAATATTTTAATTACTAATTTAGTTATTTACAAATATTTATATTAATATCAATTTTTTTATTGTTATAGTCTGAGCAGGAGGACGGAGATCCTGGTGAGTTTCGTCTATTCAGGGCGACACACACCAGGAGGGACGGTTCCTGGGTCGACACGCGATCACGGGAGGTTGCGGTAAGAAATTAGATTTATGTAGTATCTGTTTAATTTCTAAAATTTTATTTTGAGAAATTTATTAATTCATTTATTATTGATTTTATAATTTAAAGACACGAGTCGAGGAGCTTCGCTCCCAGGCATCGCAGGTCGACTCCACTGATGGGGAGACGCCCGTCGAACTCTCAGCAGAGGAGAGTCGGCGTGTGTTTTTGGAGGCTGTTGGTGCCCAGCCGCAAGACCGCAGGGTCTATGGTCTGGGCACTAGAGCTTCTGCATATTTTCTCAGGCCTCCAGCTCGCGATTTTTTGGTGATATTCCTGCCGAGCGTTTAGACGACATTCGAAGATCTATTGCGGAGGAGGTTTGGCAGGACGTTTGTCAGGAGGTTCGGCAGGAGGTCAAGAACGAGTTCGAGCAGCGTATGCGAGGCCGGAATCAGGAGCTTGCAGACGTGCGAGATCAAATGTGTCATTTGCAGGATATGTTTAGCCACTTGTCGCAGGGTCTCTAGCCTCCACGTGATCGCCAAGATTCTTGATGTATTTTTTTTTCTTTTTTTATGTTGTACATGAAAGCTTCAAAATTTTAATATATGAATTATTTTGGAAATTGATTATTGTTTGGATCAATATGAGTGAAGAATGTTTCTATCAATATTTCAATTTAACAAAATTATTTTAACCATTTTAATTTTTAATTTTTTATTTTTTAAAAAATTTAATTTGCGACGCATTAGCGACTGAAATTGCATCGCTAATATTTTTAAAATATTATTATTAAATATTGTGATGCAATGACCTGGCGTCGCAATAATTTTAAAAAAAATAATAGCGACATATTAGCGACTCAAATTGCATCGCTATTATATCTAAAATATTTTTAATAAATATTGCGACGTAATGACCTTGCGTCGTAATATTTTAAAAAATTTTATTTGCGATGCATTAGCGACTCAAATTGCGTCGCTATTATATCAAAAATATTATTATTAAATATTGCGATGCAACTAAATGCATCGCAATATTGTGACCCAATTGAATGCGTCGCAATATTTAATAATAATTTTAAATATTAAAAATTAGTTTTAAATTTAGCGACGCATTTGGATGTGTCGCAATATTGCGACGCATTGTTGCGTCGTAGAGAGTCGCAATATTGCGACGCAATTGCGACAAATGAATATTGCGACGGACATCTGAGCGACGCCGTCATTGCGTCACTATTGCGTCGCAATAGCATGTTTAGCGACGCAATTGCGACGCATTTGGGCATCGTAATATTTTTTTCCCCTTGTGGTGTATGTTTTTCAGAAAAACTTCAATCATTAAGAATGGTACAATAATATTTTCTCTACAAAGGCAACCGCCAATATTTTGGCATGTTGGTCATAGGGCAAGAAATGTGTTTTTGCACGAGCTTTCAAAGGGCAAGAAATGTGTCGAGTGTTTTTTAAAGAACCTGCCATCTAAGCGAGACGGCATTTGTGGTTTAGACACTGACTAATTGAAGCAAAACATCTCAATTATAAGCTCAAATCCACTTTGTTGAGGTGTAAAATCATCATTACGTTAACAATCGTGCAAGGGGTTAGGATCAGCCCCAACCCCCACTTGCTACGCGGTACCCACAAGGGATGAACCAACCCTTCTACCTTGGTAAGCCAAGGTATCTTAGCCCCTCAGCAACCCAAGGGTTCCTCGGGTATGAGTCACATTACCGAGCCTCACCAGCTGAGCTATCTCAGTGCCCCCACAGCATCCGAGTGATCTCTGTCTCTATGCCTCGGTCCTAGCCGGAGCAAGCCTAGTCTCTCGGCCTCGCTAGCCAAGCTATTTCAATGTCTCTCGGCCTCGTTAGCCGAGTTATTTCAATGTCTCTCGGCCCCACTAGCCGAGCTATCTCAGTGTCTCTCGGCCTTGCTAGCCAAGCTATCTCAATGTCTCTCGGCCCCACTAGCCGAGCTATCTCAATATCTCTTGGCCCCAGCCCGAGCGATATCCACACCTCTGCGGAATCAATCTGTCCTGACGCTCGGCTTGCTTAGGATGCCTGGCTTACTCCAGGACGCCCGGCTTATTCCTTTGTTATACCTCGGTGAGACGAGTCATCGGATGCCTCGGCAAACCGAGCCTTTCCATACCTCGGCGGATCAAGCCATTCTGTCTCCCAAGAAGGCCGAACTATTCCATACCTCGGTAAATTGAGCCTCACTATACTTCGGCAGATTCAGCCATCTTCTATACCTCGGCCCGACCGAGGTATTCAAGCGCCTCTGTAGAATACGCCTAAATTAATAAGATTTCAAATAGGAAATCATGCCTACACTATCAGAAATGGCCTAGAGCCTATGTAGTCACTGAATCTTGGAGCATCGTCCACTCTTCCTGGTCGTTGATCCTCTAACCAATCGGATACAGATCATACTGGCCTTGTAACAGCCTGATTCGAATCAGTTTCAAATCCCAACAACTTTCAGACCCCCTGTGACGTGTCCAAGGAATCAGGTGATCACCTATAAATATCACATCCTCAGATCCTCTTAGGTACACATGCGCACTTGCATACTCGCCCACTCTCCATCTACCTCTGCTCACCCCTTTCCACCATTAACGCTCTGCTCAGAGCTCTCGAGAGGCCACCCTGGAGGGACTCTTTAGCGAGAGCCTTCTCCCCATATTTGTTGGTTGTTGATCTTTGCTGACTTGAGCGTTGGAGGGTCTTCCGCAGAGGGCCACCCCCAACGCCTCTCACGTGAGGACTGTTTTGTAGGTCCTCCCAGGAGGGAGCCCACGCTGAAGCTCGATCGTGCCTGAGTCGGAGGACGGATTTCAGCGAGGCGCTCAAGAGGCTCCCCCTTTTCTTGGGACCAGGCTCCCTTCGATCTACCGGACCCCTTCGAATTAAATATCCTCGAAAGTCTGCTAGATCCCTTCGAATCAGATATCCTAGAAAGTCTGCCATACTCCTTCGAATTAAATGTCATCGAAAGAAAAACATGGAGAAGAGGAAAAAGGTGTATCAGTGGCCGGTACTAGAGAAACATAGCTCCGTCCGCCCACTTCGAGGATGGCCGATTTACAGGCCTCGGGCGCCCCCCTGCATCGCTCAAATAGCTTTCCTCCCTCTTCGGCCATCCACGCCCGAATTTACAGTTACAATAAGGGCCAAGTAAAATATCAAAAATCCTCGGCAACACCGAGCGATCTCCGTACCTTGGTAGGGCCAAGTAAAATATTAAAAATCCTTGGCAACACCGAGCGATTTCCGTACCTTGGCAGGGCCAAGCAAAACACCAAAAACCCTCAGCAACGCCGAGCGATTCCTGTACCTTGCAGGACCAAGTACAATATGTTCTTTATGATACCTCGGCTAAACCGAGTGATATATTTCTATTGCCTCGTATATACCGAGCGGCATATTATTCGAAGCCTCGATCGAATCGAGCGTTATATTCATGAAGGAATCCCGAAGTCTTAGCCGAACTAAGGGACACGATTCCAAAGCTTCGGCCTGATTGGGCAACCTCTCAAATGCCTCGATGTCGCTCGGACACCCTATCATACTTCGGCAGGAGTCAACAACCTCCTTCTACTCAACTGTAAGGTCATACAAGCTACTTCTCTCCGAAGACATACCTGCTTCATTCTGCAAACAAGATCATGCTTACCCTATGAGTCCACAGGACCACCCAGGTCTACCTCTGACCCAAACGGGGATAAACGTTTCCTCCACTGAGAACCGAACATTCATCTTAGCTGTTGGTCCGGATAGCAACCCAAGAGGGGGGGGGGATGAATTGGGTTTTTCAAAAATTAAACTCTTTTTAAAAATAATTCCCTAGCGGAAGTGAAAACTTAAATGTACACAAATTAAAACAGAGCATACATAGATAGAGAGTTAGAGACAAGGAAATAATCACTGCAAACATAAGAATTTTATAGTGGTTCGGTGTACCTACACCTACATCCACTCCTAAGTACCTCTTGGGTCCACACTATAATCAATCTGATTACAGCAGAGTTGTTTTACAAGCTCACAACTCGAACTTATTGTTTTTCCGGGTGCACAACGAACCCAGCTAGTTTTAAGGCTCACCAGCACAAAACCTTACAACACAAGCAACCGCTTGCACAAGGCTAACAGCCTTAACGGAATCAATCTCCTGATTGAC
This sequence comes from Calamus simplicifolius, assembly GCA_900491605.1. NCBI lineage: Eukaryota > Viridiplantae > Streptophyta > Magnoliopsida > Arecales > Arecaceae > Calamus > Calamus simplicifolius. Next base: position 94,564 of record UESW01002878.1, read on the forward strand.
CCAGCAAACAATAACATTTTTACAAATCAAGAGCTCCTCCAATGAGAAAATATACAATGATAGAACAAAGATAAAGAGATAGGAATCAAAGCCTGATTTGCAGATCTTGGTGGCTTGCTTCTTCTCTTCTCTTGAGTGGATCTTCCTTTAGTATGCTCTTGAAGCTCAGAAGATCAGAAAGCTAGGGCTTGCTTCTTCTTTTGAGATTTCTTCAAAATGGAACTAAGAAAGCTAGGAATCTCTCTTTTTTCTGTTGGGAAATCAGTATAATCTTTCCTTTCGAATCTTCCCTTTCTTATCTTTTGATTTTCTGATGGATTTCACTCTTGTTTTTCTTATTTCTCTGTTTTTCCTCTTTTCTTGTCTCTCATTTTCGGATACAACAGAAACCTCTTCTTATAAATCCTTCTTAATCCATAAATAGCTAAAAACTATTCATTAGAAACAAGTTTAAGAAGGATTAGAACCAAATAGGGTAATAGCCGTTGGGATAAAAAAGATAAAAATAAAGTTTAGAGATGTTCTGACAGTTTTGGAGTTGTTTCTAACAATCTGGAGTCGACTTTAACTTTTCTGGAGTTGGCTCTAAATAAAAAATCCCCAATCTGCTCGATTTGGAGTCGTCTCTGACTTTTCTGGGATCGGCATAAAAATCTTCTAGAGTTGACTCTAACAGTCCAGGTGTCGACTCTAAGTCGTGACCAAAAAAACCATCGTTCTGTCTTTCTATTGGAGTCGGCTCTAACAGTCCAGGTGTCGACTCTAAGTCTGTGCCAATTTCTGGAGTATACTCTGCGATTCCATGTGTCGACTCTAATGTCTGCAATCTTACCTTGACATTAGATTCGAACTGGAACTTGATTTGTCTTGTGATTTTGATTAATAAATCAAATCATAAACTGAAAAACTTAACCAAAATCATTAGTAACTTTAAATGTTATACTCAAATAGTTTTGTTAATCATCAAAATCAATAATTGGGTCAACAATCTCCCCCTTTTTGATGATGACAAAAACTTTGAGTATATGCTTTAAAAATTCATTTGAAATAAGCGTTATAGACATTGTTAAAGCTTTAAAACTTCCTAATAGAGAATTTGATGCCAAGTTTCAAAATGAACTTTAGAAACATACTTGAGTTCTATTATAAACAACAATCAAGATGATTTAACTTTTCATAGAAAATCATTAAGCTCCCCCTGCATTAAATAACTCCCCCTATGCAAGGTATATGTAAATAAACTGAAATCGATTGATCATATTTGATACCAATTGATTAGAATTTATAAATTTCTTTCCATCTTAAAATTTATCTCCCCCTTTTGAGATAAGCCAATTGATTAAAACATATTGAAATCTTATATTCTTTCATTCTCTCTTCTTTATGCATATACAATTTTCTCTCCCCCTTTTTTGTTATCAGCAATAAGGTGAATTTAAAAACAATAATGTAGGTTATCAGAGTGAGGTTGTTGGTTCATTCAATCATAGAGATAGTAAACTTCATTCATTGTAATTGCTCCTCATAGACAAATTTGCAATTAAAAAATAATTGTATTTCAATTCAAGATGCATAACATGTGTTTATCAAAATACATTCATAGTAAAGTACCATATCAATTAGAAATTCCTAGATACAGGCTAACAAAGTATAGTAAACTAGAAATCCTAAGATACAAAATATGAACAGCTAATCTTAGGTTTCTAAAAGGTTAGGGTAGGATAGGATTAGATAGGGTATCACTATAGGAAATAGAAGGTCAATCAAACATGTTTGTAGATAATTTTCTTCAGATGACCTATCAGTTCCATAATCTCATCCTTTTGTGATTTCTTAAAGCCTTCAAGGCAATCCTCAATCATTGTAACAACAAATCTATATCTCTTCTTAATTGACTAGTAGCATCTAGATAAGCTCTAGATCCATCTGCAATCCCTTCCAGCCTTTCAAAAATCTTGTGAAGCTTAGATGACAGGGTATCCACAGATTTATCCAAGGTAGATGCAATCATGTCAAGTCTGGAATTGATATCCTCTTTAAACTGTATGATGTCATCTCTCATCTGACTGATCTCATTGCTCCTCTGACTGTCATATTTAGCTAATAATGCTCTGAGCTGGCCAATCTGCACATCTGAAAATCTTTCAGATACAAATGCTATCTGAGGTGGAGGTAAGAGTATGTGCTTGGTCTAGCCTCAGAAGGTCCAGCTGTAGATGGTCCCGCAACAGATGGGTCAGGGATTGATGGTCCCGCAACTGATGGTCCAGGGATGTCCTCTACTCTGGCCTCCTCAACTCTGGCCTCCTCTGCTCTAGCCTTCTGTCCTCCCTTTATCCAAATATCATTTACCTTTCTGAAGCCCATACGGTGAATGGTAGAGACACTGTAGTAGTCTGTATGCCTTAGTTTCCTCAGTGGCTCATTATCCATGATCAACACACCTTGGCTTCTAAATACCAAAGTTAGAATCATACCATATGGCAATGTGGATCTTTTCTTGGTAGCTGCCTCTGCCATATATTCAATCATCATCCCAGCTAAATTTACTGGCTGCCCAGTGATGATGCAATCCATCAGCAGGATGTCTCGCTCTAAGACATACTCAAATCTGCCTATCTTGGGAAATAAGATCCTCCCACAGATGTTATGAAGTAGCCTGAGTTCCAAGTTCAGTTGATTTGCCATAATCTCCTCAAACTCAGATACCTCTCTCCCCAGCATCCTAGATAGGGCACCACCTCGATCATCATGCTGATACTCATTTATCCCAACAGTGGGCATCTCTAACAAATTTTCAAGGATCTCAGCAGTGATTACAACTCTTGTTCCTCTAACATAACTTACTAAACATCCTTCTCCTCTACTCAAATCATTGTAGAACTCTCTTACAAGGGCAGGGTAAGTAGGGACATCCAATGAACAAACTTTTTCCCATCCCATTTCCTTTAATTGACGGCCAATAGCAAAACCCTTCGAAGCAAAGAAATCAAAATCAACTTTCCTTCCGGTTATGATAGCCTTACCCGCTAATTGGTCGACATGTGGAGAAGATGGAGAAGGTAGAGAAGCCTCTCTGGTGGTAGATGATGAAGATGAAGCTTGCCTTCGAATCGTGCGACGCCTCGTGGGAACGACCGATCCACCAATAGTCGCACGCCTTTTAGGAGCCATAGGGTTTGATTGGAATGAGTAATCAAGAGATTTTAAGGGTTTAGAGGGGTTGGAATCGGTTTGGAACGGCTCTAGAGAAGATTTGGAGAGGATAGAATCTGAATAGGTGTCGACTCCGCCTTTTATTTTTGACCTAGGTTCACTTAGAGTCGACTCCCGCAAAGCGAGGTGTCGGCTCCGAACCAAAAAATCTGTCAGCGCCCGAATTAGAGTCGGCTCTGCAGAAGCAGGTGTCAGCTCTAATTGCCCAGACAGAACATCAAATAGGAAGGTGTCGACTCCACAAACTGAAGGTATCGACTCCACAATAGTTTTAGTGAAAAAATTCAAATTTCAAGGATCTAAACTGATCAAATTGAACATCAAACTCTAGATAAGTGTTCCTTAACAATTGGGGAAACAATGAATCAAATTTCTAGATAAATTTTCTTATTGAACATAGAGGATTTTCAAGAAATTGATGAAGTCTAGATAGTTGTTGTCCTTAAGAGTTTTAGAAAATCATTCTAAAGGATCACAAACTCCTAATTCTCCTCTAAGATAACAAAATCTTTCTTCACTTAATGGTTTGGTAAAGATATCAGCTAATTGATCATTAGTATTTACATATTCAAGACAAACATCATTGTTGGAAACATGTTCTCTAATAAAGTGATGTCTAATTTCTGTGTTTAGTTCTAGAGTGTTAGATTGGATTCTTTGTTAGATTGATGGCACTAGTGTTATCACATCTAATAGGAATTTTATTAAGTGTGATACCATAATCTTCAAGTTGTCGCTTAATCCAAATGATTTGAGCACAGCAACTTCCAGCTGCAACATACTCTGCCTCAGCAGTGGATAATGCAACTGAATTTTGCTTCTTGCTAAACCAAGAGATTAAGTTACTTCCTAAAAGTTGGCATGCACCACTTGTACTCTTCCTATCTAATTTACAACCAGCATAATCAGAATCAGAATAAGCAATCAACTTCAAAGTTGAGTCTCTAGAATACCATAATCCTACATTTTTAGTTCCATTTAAGTATCTAAATATTCTTTTAACAGCAAATAAATGTGATTCTTTAGGATTAGATTGATATCTTGCACATAGGCAAACAGAAAACATAATATGTGGCCTACTTGCTGTTAAGTAAAGAAGTGATCCGATCATACCTTGGTAATACTTCTGATCTACTTTCTTACCTTCTTCATCCTTGTCCAGCTTGCATGAGGGACTCATTGGTGTACCAAGAGGTTTAGCAGATTCCATACCAAACTTCTTGAGTATTTCCTTTGTGTACTTTGTTTGGTTGATGAAAATTCCAGCTTTCTCTTATTTGATTTGAAGTCCAAGGAAGAAGTTGAGTTCTCCCATCATGCTCATCTCGAATTCTCCCTGCATTAACTTAGCAAATTCTTGACTAAGGAAATTATTAGTAGCACCAAATACAATGTCATCAACATAAATTTGAACAATTAATAAATCCTTTTCTTTTCATTTTAAAAACAAAGTCTTATCAACATTTCCTCTAGAAAAATTATCTTCAATCAAAAATTTACTCAGTCTATCATACCATGCTCTAGGTGCTTGCTTTAAACCATAAAGTGCTTTGTGTAATTTGAAGACGTGGTTTGAAAATTCATGATCTTCAAAACCAACATAAACTTCTCATTTATAAAATTATTTAAAAATGCACTTTTAACATCCATTTGAAATAAGTTGAAATTCATATGACATGCAAATGCAAGTAGTAGTCTAATGGCTTCTAATCTAGCAACAGGTGCAAAGGTTTCATCAAAATATACCTTATTCCTTATTATACCCCTTTGCAACTAATCTAGCCTTATTTCTAATCACCAAGCCATTTTCATCCAATTTATTTCTAAAAACCCATTTAGATCCTATTATAGAGTGGTCTCTAGGTCTGTCTACTAGGGTCCAAACTTGGTTCCTTGTGAATTGGTTTAACTCTTCCTGCATTGCTAACATCCAATAACTATCTTTCTCAGCTTCCTCTATAGTTTTGGGTTCTATATGAGATACAAATGCAAGATGATTATTGATATTTCTCATTGATGATCTAGTCCTTATACCTTGAGATGGATCACCTATGATTAGGTCCTTAGGGTGACCATGAGCATATCTCCAATCTCTAGGTAGATCTTTATCATTATGAGCAGTATCAATACCATCATCCTTAGGTGAGTCATCATCCTTAGCTTCAGGTTCTTGATTTGAAGATACATTTAATTTTTCAATACCTCTTTCAATCAAAGATGTATCTTCCTCATCATCAATTTTACCCGAACTTGATGCTAAAGACTCATCAAACACTATATGAATGGATTCTTCTACAACTAAGCTTCTCTTATTAAATACTATATGCCTTGCTAGATGTAGAATATCCTAGGAAAATACCTTCATCAGACTTTGCATCAAACTTCCCAAGATTGTCCTTACCATTGTTATGAATAAAGCATTTACAACCAAATGCATGAAAATAACCTAAATTGGGTTTCCTATTATGCCATAGTTCATAGGGAGTCTTCTTAAGGATAGGTCTAATCAGGGCTCTATTTAGGATGTAACATGTTATGTTTATAGCTTCCACCCAAAAATATTTGGAAGTTGGCTTTCACATAGCATGGTACGGGCTATATCTTCTAAAGTCCTATTCTTTCTCTCTACAACTCTATTTTGTTGTAGTGTCCTAGGTGCTGAAAAATTATGATGTATGCCTTTTTCAAAACAGAATTTTTCAAATAAGTGATTTTCAAATTCAGTTCCATGATCACTTCTAATAGACACTATGGTAGTGTTTTTCTCATTTGTGACTTTCTTAACGAATTTCAGGAATATTGAGAAAGTCTCACCTTTGTGAGCCAAAACATTACCCAAGTGAATCTAGAGTAATCATCTACTACCACAAGACCATATTTCTTTCCTCCTAGACTTGTGGTTCTAGTAGGTCCAAAAAGGTCAATGTGTAGTAGCTCAAGTGGCCTAGTAGTTGAAACAACATTCTTAGATTTGAAAGTTCTTGTTTATTTTTCAAATTGACATGCATCACAGATTCGATTATTTTTAAAATTTAAGCTAGGAATACCTTTAACTAGATCCATTTTTAATAATTTAGAAATTAGGTGTGTGCTTGCATGACCTAATCTATAGTGCCATAGCCAACCAATCTAATTCATCTTAGCATTATTAGCAACTAAGCAATAATTACTTGTAGATAAATTACTCAAATCAATTAAGTACACATTGCCATAACGTTTACCAACAAGAATAATGCTTTTATCAATGGGATTAGTAACAGTGCAAATAGAAGCTTCAAAGGAAACTTTGAAACCTTTATCACACAGTTGGCTAATACTTATCAAATTATGCTTAAGTCCATCAACATATAAAACATTATCGATATGAGTAGATGGAGTAATTTGAATCTTACCAATACTCATTGTTGAGATTGTTGACCCTTGAATTGATTTTGATGATTACAAAATATTTAATTGACTCTTTAATTGCTTAGAATTATTGCATGAATATGTGAGTTACCTTATTTCTCCTCTTAGCTAGCTTTCCCCACTTGCTAGCTAATTTATTTCCCACTCACAATGAGCCTAGCCGAACCATGCATAAATTGAGTTGTCTTAGAAGCTAGCTTGTTCCTTCCATCAGTTAGCTGTTTTCCTTTGCAAGCTAGCTATCTATCTATTGCTGATTTTTTTCCACTTGGCCGAACACTTCTTGGAATCAGCTAGCTAGGGAGCTAGCTGGTTAGGTCATGTAGCTAGCTATATATCACTTGGAGCTAACTACTTTTTCCCTGCAGATTTCTTGACCGAATGGTGCTTCTATCTAGCTAGCTGGAGAGCTAGCTTGTCTTGGGATGTTTGCATGAAATTCCTCTCTAGCTAGCTAACAAGCTAGCTATCTTTTTCTTGCAGGTTACTTGGCCGAATGAGTTTAAAATCCAGCTAGCTGGAGAGCTAGCTTGTTTTGGGCGTTTTTCCCTTGGCAGTGAGTATGATAAAAAGAGTTAGCTAGGTAGCTAACTTGTTCAAGCATTCCTCCTTGCTACGTTTCATGAAAAGCATCTTTGGAGTTAGCTATCTAGTTAGCTACTTTTGTCATGAATAGAGTTAACTTTACATCTAGCTAACTAACTAGTTAACTACTTTATTGCATGGTAGGATTTGCTTTTTATCTAGTTAGCTAACAAGCTAACTATTTGATAAATCCTTCATTCCCAACCGCATGATTTCAAAATGGAGTTAGCTCACAAGCTAACTATCTTTTTATCATGGCTTCACACCTTTATGGATAGCTAACTTATGAGTTAGCTGGATGACAAGATTGCCTTTTTCATGAAACCATCTCCCGTAGCTTTTATTGAGATAGCTAGCTTACAAGCTAACCATCTTTTCATGATTCCCTTTGGGAGTTAGCTTATAAGCTAACTATCTTTATTGTTTTCATGGCTTGGGAGTTAGCTATTTTTGTCATGAATAGGTTTGCCTTTTATCTAGTTAGCTCATAAGCTAACTATCTTTTTGCATGACTCCCTACACTTTTTAAATAGCTAACTAGTAAGTTAGCTAGATTTTAAAAGTTGACCTTCATGAAAGGATTCCACCGTGCATTTTTGAAAATAAGCTAGCTTACAAGCTAACTTGCTCTCTCTTTTTTGCATGCTATGAGTGGCTCCAAGCTAGCTATTCTTGAACGATTTTTCACCCAAACCGTATGACTCCTTGAGAGAGCTAGCTAACAAGCTAGCTCCCTTGCATTGTTGGTTTGAGGGCTGATCACTTCAGCCGTGGGATTTTGGAAACAAGCTAGCTAGCTTGGGAGAAAAGCTAGCTTACTGGTTTCTCTTTTTCCCATTGTTGGCCGGACGTCTTCTCTTTGGGAGTTGCTGAAAATTTATTTCAGCCAACTTTGGTTTAATGCTTACTCTCTCTCTCTCTCATTTAATGCTCTTTCTCTCTCTCATTTCTATTTTGATGAATGCTGACCGTTTCCTTTTGATTATGGACAGGAATCCCTCACTAGCAATGGGTTTAATGCTTTCATCATTTGGGAAAATATTTCAAACGGTTTTATTTCTTTCTGTTTTTCTTTTCTTCTATTTACCAATGAATCTAACGGATAGTTTTTTGATTGGTTTAAATAGAGATGTTCAGAAGAAAACCTTGACGAATCTCTTACATTTTTTGACACATCAAGAATACAAAAGAAAGAAAAGAAAGAAATCAAAAGAGAGTGTTTATTGCTTACAACTTTCGGATCTTGAGAAGCAAGTCTTTGTGCTGCGAAGTTTCATCCTTCAACACTTGCTCAAAAATCGTCCAAGCCTTTGAAGCAAGATTCAAATCTCAGCTGCGTCGACATTCTACATTTGCTGCTGGTTATTGCTTCTAAAAGTTGTAAAGTTCTTATTTGAATATCTGCTCATATTTGGAGCTATCTGTTACTCTTTGTTAAATCTTGTATTAGGGTTAGAGATAACCCTAGTTTCTTGATTGGCTTCCTTGTGCCATTAAAACAAGAGGACTAGCCGGGAAGGCTAGGGGATTGGCTTCCTTGTGCCAGTAAAACAAGAGGACTAGCCGGGAAGGCTAGGGGATTTGGCTGCCTTGTGCCGTGAAAACAAGAGGACTAGCCGGGGAAGGCTAGGGGTTGTAATCGTTGTAATACGATTAGTGAAATTTCCAAGGGTTTTTGGGGAGTGGATGTAGGAGCCGAGTTTGGCACCGAACCACTATAAACCTTGCTGTGTTTGTGTTTGATTGATCTGTGTATTTTCTATTCTGTGCACTCCACTACACCGCTGCAAATTAACTTTTGATTAAGCACATATCTGCGTTAGTCAATATCATCTATTGAATTAATTTTTTAAATACCCAATTCACCCCCCTCTTGGGCTACTACATCTGGGCAACACCCATGATATGGCCTTGACCATTATCACCAAAAGTAACTACTCCACCTCTTTTTGATTCAAGGGTGATGAATTGATCTTTGTCACCCGTCATGTGTCTTGAGCAACCACTGTCCAGGTACCATTTTCTTTTCAGTCTGATGGCTGCAAGACACTCCTGCAAAACATTTATGTCTTAATTTTAGGTACCCAAGCCTTCTTGGGTCCTTCATGGTTAGAAGCATCAAAAATTGTTCCTTTGGGAACCCAAATCATCTTTTTCTTTCTATGTGAAGATTTACACATATATGATTTATGTCCTTTGTTTCCACATTTAAAACAAGTAATGTTTAATGATTTTTTAGCATGTACAAAAATATTTTTCAAGGATTTTTGCTTTTTAAGTGGATTATATCCTAATCCAGCTTTATCAAAAATAGATTTTTGATTATCCAAAATCATATTAAGTTTGATAGAGCTCAAAGTAAATGTATCAACTATAGGTTTAAGTCTATCAACTTCATTTTTCAAGCTTTCATTTTTTTTCATCAAAAGTTCTTTTTCTACAACATGCTTTTCATTTTTTAAAGACAGATTTTGCATTTGATTTTTCAGATCTTTGTTCTTTGAACTTAATTTTGCAAAATCATCCATCAATTCATAAAAAGCACCATGCAATTCATCGAAAGTAAAGTCATCAAGAAAACTCAGACTTACCTCATCATTGTCCGCCATAAAGCATAGATTGGCCATTTTACTTTTCTCTTTCTCTTCAAACTTGAGCTTTCTGAATCACTCCATGTGGCCATCATTGCCTTCTTTTTGAATCTTCGGGTGCCTTTTTTTAGTTGTGGGCATTCAGATTTAAAGTGATCCGTCTTCTTGCATTCAAAATAGATAACTTCTTTTTCTTTGCCCTTGTCTTCATCTTTTCTAGCAAAGGGCTTTTTCTTTTCAAACTTCTTCTTCATGAATCTTTTAAACTTCCTTGTGATGAGTGCCATGTCCTCATTATCACTTTCATCTTCAGATTCATGAGGCTCTTCCATATATTCAGAAATCTTAAGAGCCATAGTCCTCTTCTTCTTTGACTCATCATCATCAACATGTTGCTTAACTTGAAGCTCATGAGTCATCAATGATCCCAATAATTCTTTCAGGGGTAGGGTACTTAGATCCTTTGCCTCTTGTATTGCAGTCACTTTAGCTTCCCAAGTCCTAGGCAAGGAACACAAAACCTTCCTCACAAGATCAAAATTATCATAAGATTTACCAAGACTTTTTAAACCATTAACTATATCAGTAAATCTTGTAAACATATCAGAAATAGATTCACATGCATCCATTTTAAACAATTCATACTTATGAACTAGCATGTTAATCTTGAATTCCTTGACTTGATTTGTTCCCTCATGGGTAACCTCAAGTCTATCCCAGATTTCCTTAGCATAAATGCAAATAGATATACGATTGAATTCATTTGCATCTAATGAGCAGTATAAAACATTCATAGCCTTGGTATTAAGTTGTGCCAATTTTTTATCATGTTCATCCCATTCTGTTTTCGGTTTAGGAATCTCTATGCCATTAATTCTAGCAGTGGGTGTATGTGGTCCATTGACTATAATGCTCCATAGATCATAGTCAAGTGCTTGAATGAAAATTTTCATTCTAGCCTTCCAATAACCATAGTTTAAACTATTAAATAAGGATGGTCTATTTGTAGATTGGCCTTCGGAAAAAGATGAACCAGCTTGAGTTGCCATGTGGATCTTTAACTCTTGATCGTTAGATCAAATCAAATGAGCACAAGCTCTAATACCAATTGTTGGTCCGGATAGCAACCCAACAGGGGGGTGGTAAATTGGGTTTTTCAAAAATTAAACTCTTTTTAAAAACAATCCCCCGACGGAAGTGAAAACTTAAATGTACACAAATTAAAACAGAGTATGCACAGATAGAGAGTTAGAGACAAGGAAATAATCACTGCCAACACAAGAATTTTATAGTGGTTCGGTGTACCTACACCTACATCCACTCCCAAGTACCTCTTGGGTCCACACTATAATCAATATGATTACAGCAGAGTTGTTTTACAAGCTCACAACTCGAACTTGTTTTTCGGGTGCACAACGAACCCAGCTGGTTTTCAAAGCTCACCAGCACACAACCTTACAGCACAAACAACCGCTTGCACAAGGCTAACAGCCTTAACGGAATCAATCTCCTGATTGACCCAGCAAACAATAATGTTTTTACAAATCAAGAGCTCCTCCAATGAGCAAATATACAATGATAGAACAAAGATAAAGAGATAGGAATCAAAGCCTGATTTGCAGATCTTGGTGGCTTGCTTCTTCTCTTCTCTTGAGTAGATCTTCCTTTAGTATGCTCTTGAAGCTCAGAAGATCAGAAAGCTAGGGCTTGCTTCTTCTTTTGAGATTTCTTCAAAATGGAACTAAGAAAGCTAGGAATCTCTCTCTTTTCTGTTGGGAAATCAGTATAATCTTTCCTTTCGAATCTTCCCTTTCTTCTCTTTTGATTTTCTGATGGATTTCACTCTTGTTTTTCTTATTTCTCTATTTTTCCTCTTTTCTTATCTCTCATTTTCGGATACAACAGAAATCCCTTCTTATAGATCCTTCTTAATCCATAAATAGCTAAAAACTATCCGTTAGAAACAAGTGTAAGAATGATTAGAACCAAATAGGGTAATAGCCGTTGGGATTAAAAAGATAAAATAAAGTTTAGAGACGTTCTGACAGTTTTGGAGTCATTTCTGACAATCTGGAGTTGACTCTAACTTTTCTGGAGTCGGCTCTAAATCGAAAATCTCCAATCCGCTCGATCTGGAGTCGTCTCTGACTTTTCTGGGGTCGACACAAAAATCTTCTGGAGTCGACTCTAATAGTCCAGGTGTCGACTCTAAGTTGTGACCAGAAAAACCATCATTCTATCTTTCTGTTGGAGTCAGCTCTAACAGTCCAGGTGTCGACTCTAAGTCTGTGCCGATTTTCGGAGTTGACTTTGCGATTCCATGTATCGACTCTAATGTCTGCAATCTTACCTTGACATTAGATTTGAACTGGAACTTGATTTGTCTTGTGATTTTGATTAATAAATCAAATCATAAACGAAAAACTTAACCAAAATCATTAGTAACTTCAAATGTTATACTCAAATAATTTTGTTAATCATCAAAATCAATAATTGGGTCAACATTAGTAAAAATAAAGTAGCAAGAGCACTGCCAAAATATGCTACGACACAAAAGCATGATATGGGAGTAGCAACTCTCAACACAACTACATCGAAAAAGAAGCAGGTGCCAAAAGAAGAAAAAGCAAAAGCTTTCTTTATTTCCTTATCAGTGAAAAGAGTTACAACCTCCCGAGAGGTATTACAAGGGCTTCATAGCCCAGAAAATACAAATAAGATAAAAAATCCACTGAACGGCTTCGGTCAACGACAATGCCTCCATTGTAGCATCCGAGAAATTAGAGAAATCATACGACTCTAGTTGAGTCGCTGATCCCTCGGACGGACGAACCAAAAGATCGAAGAACAGAAGGAAGACCTGTGGATGCCGATGCTAGGGAGACATTCCCCCTGGGTGGAATGCTGGGCTGCTGGACGCTGCCCAATCATAAAGGGTAGAGAACCAGCAAGCCCGCACTGCTCTCCTCCCTCTTTCCATAGGCGAATGATCCCCCGGTCGAATGAACTAAGGGATCCAGCCCGAGGGAGAAGGAAAAGTCCGCCCTTACCATGGGGATATGGATGTCGTGCATTTCCTGTTGTCCACATGACAAGTGACAGAGGACACATAGGGAGCGCATACATGCGCTCCCCATATGATCTCCGTGGACCTCCTGTGCACTCTCCATATGATCTCGAAGTTCCTCTCTTGAGGACGGTCTGCTCTTCAGCAGCTTCTTCATCACCCCAGCTATCCGGGGGAAGTCGACTTACAAAAGAAAAACTCAGTCTCTCCAATCCTAACCTTAGGGACACAGACATCATGAAAACTTTCACGGAAGGACAAAGTCTTGGGAGATAGCCTAACACGGCCCGCTCTCCCCATTTTATAGGCAAACAAGCTCGGGGCTGTTATTAGAGAGGGAAGCCTTGAAATTTGAAACACCCTACCCCATTGTCATGTGGAAGGGAAACTGAAAGGAATCACTTTCCAAAGCGTGCCAAATGTGTTTCCCGAGCCGTGACGAAAGGAAAGAGATCTCCCTCCGATCTCAAATCGAGAGCCTTAAATGCATGAGATCGGCCGCAGGTCCTTGAGATATGGGTAGGCCTGAGAAATCCCCTTCCGAAAATGATGCCATCCAATGACGATCAAATGCTTGTCGCGCACGTTAAAAGGACTTGCATTGGAAAAGGCCAACGAAGTAAATGCCCCTGACAAGGACGAAATGCTCTTCAGCCTTCATGTACCTCGGCTGAAAACGTGCCAACTTCTTAACTTCGGACAGGCCGAACTATCTAACCTCGGCTCTAACCGGGATACCCCTGCAATTCTTGACCATTTCAAGCCGAACTATCCTATACTTCGGCAGGACCATTTCAAGCCAAGCGGGACCAGAACTATATTCTTCGGCAACGCCGTGCCATTTTATGCCTCGCCAAAGCACGCCAATTCTTTACTTCGGACAAACCAAGCTATCCCTATACCTCGGCCTCGACCGATGCTTATTTAAGTCCAAACCCAACCGACCTAAGAGTGCGAATGAGTTATAATTTGTTCACAGTTGGAAGAAAACTTGAGATAAAAGATCAGCCAAAAAGACAAACAAGTGGATGTGAAAAACCCATTCATCAGAAATTTCAATCAGGTTACAAGTCCGAAAAGCAAAAATATACAAGCGACCCTTAAGGATCAGGGGCTAGATCGATCCTAGCAGTATCCTCAGTAACATTCGGGGAGGCTTGGCTTATTTCGCCCACTTCAAAAGTCATCATTCCTTCGGTGGCAAGCTTGGAGTGTCCTTCGGGAGCCACAGCCTCACTAGAACCCAAAATAGCGTCAAGATCGACATCTGAGATATCTTCAAACTCGGCTTCTTCAGCCCCCGGGGTACAGGCCTCAAAGGGTTCAACATCCAAAAAGGAGAGGTCCCATTCCGGATGCTCCCAAGATATTTTGGTTCAAACCTCCTCCGCGCCAAGCTGGAAAGCCTCGGTACAAGTCGCATCTTATTCGCCCCGAAGTATGGCGAGATGCCTCTCAGCCTCAGCAACTTATCTCTGAAGTAAGGCGATTTGCTCCTCGGTCTCAGCAACCCACCTTTCAAGCTCCGAGCTCCTCTGTCGACTCGACGACAGTTATCCTTGCAGGGTCTCTAATTGGCTTCGGCCCTCTAATTTCGCCTTCTCCATCTGCAAACATAGGATTAGCCAATTCAACAGTGAGCTGATGGGGGAGGTTAAAAAGACGATATCGTACCTCCTCCTCCTGCCAAGCTAATCTCCTGGTCAATTCATCGACCTCACCGAAGGCCCTCAACTTGTCGGCCTTAACCTGCTCGATCCTATCCTTGAGGTCATTAATCCTTGACTGCCTGCTGTTAGCTTCTTCCCTGGACTAGGAGAGCTCGTCGTCAAGCTTGGCTACTTTCTCCTGATGCCATTTGATCCTATTGTCCCTGGCGATAACGCAATGTTGCAATTGCCAGATCTTCTCCTCCACCTCGCCGAGCATTCTATTCAGGCAGTTCCTCTCCTCGACGGCTTCTTTCCTCAGCCTGTCTCACTCTCGTCAAACTATTTTTTAGCAGTTTCCATCTCCCCAGCATGCTTAGATTCGATCTGCGACAGCACCAAGCATGCTTTGTCATACCTCGCCCGGAGCCCGCGTAGCTCCTTAACTTCAAGTCTCAACCTGGACGCGTCATCGAGGGCAGCATGATGTAGTCCTCTCGCCCTCGCCAAGTTCTCATTGGCGACGTCCAGAACTCGCTCAAGCTTGTCACACGCCTCTGCTCGCAACCTGAGCTCGGTGCTAACTTTCTTAGCCTAGGCACTGGCACCCGCTGCCAGATTCAAGCGCCAGCATAGCACCTTAGTGATCAAAGAACTCTATGAAACGAAACACAAATAAGAAAGCGCAATCAAGTCAACATAAAAGGCATTCATTGCTCTAGAACAGCAACTCACCCAGGAGGCATAGGACCTAGCGAGCCCCATAAGGGCAGAGTTGTCAATTTCATGAAGAAGATGGACATCCTTCGCCACATTCCTTGACCGAATGCGGCGTCGATGAGGTCTAGGTCTACAAATTCATTCGCCGAAGGACCCGCGCCCGGATACAACGTCGACCTTATCAGGGCAGTGAAGGCTGCCTCGATGGCCGGGTCCAAACTATCGGGCTTCCCATCTGAGGGACCAGTACGGGCAACCTCAGGCTGAGAAGCCTTCAACCTTCTGGCCTCCTTCAGCAAAATTCTAGCCTGAGATTCCTCGGATACCTCGGCCAACCCAGGTGCCAATTTTCTTGAAACCTCGGTGGGAGAAGCTTCAACCGGAAGATCCTTATCTTGTCCTCTCCCTTCGTCCGAGGTTTTCTCCTCGATCGCCAGTGTCTGCTTTTCCCCCACATGCTTCACCGAGGCCTCAATCCTTTCCGGAGGAAGCTCTCCAGCCGTAGGCCCCTCTCGAGCCTCCGTTACTATCGGCCCAACGTCACCGCCCCTTAATCCCTTCGAGGGAGGCCCTTTGATGGTAGGCTCACCCTGAGCCTCGGCGATTGCAATCGTTCCCTCTTGCTCTCCTACCGAGGCTAGAGACATCTTCTTACTCGGAGAAGGAACCCCTAGGATGCCGACTGTTGGCCCATGACAACCCAAGAGGAGGGGGGTGAATTGGGTTCTTTAAAAATTTAGCCTTTTATAATAGTTTGCTAAGAAGAATGAAAGCAAATGCAATGTAAATACTAAGTGCAGTGAATAAAACAGAGATAGAGATAGAGTCAATGTAATCACGGCAAACACAAAGATTTTATAGTGGTTCGGTGTATCCAACACCTACGTCCACTCCCAAGATTCACTTGGGTCCACACTATAATCTTCCTTGATTACAGCCGAGTTGTTTTACAAGCTCACAACTCAAACTTGTTGTTTTCCTGGGATCACAACGAACCCAGCTGGTTTTCTGGGCTCACCAGCACAAAAACCCTAACACAAGCTATACCAAGCTTGTACCGAGGTAAGACTACCTCCACTAGTTCAATCCCCCAGATTGAACTAGATACAAATAATAGAAATAGTTTTTAAGTACACAGCTCCTCAATGAGCAGATAATCAATTAAAAGAATAAAGTTTAGAAAAGCCTGATTTGTAGTTGGTTGGCTTTTGAGCTTTTCTTCTTTTCTTCTTTCTTCTTCTCCTTGCTAGATTGAATCAAGCCTCAGCTCCGATTCTTCACAGTTGAAGCAGTTGAGAGGTTTTGAGCTTTTTCTTCCTTTCTTTGAAAGTTGAAAATCTTTGATTTGCTCTTGAATAGCTCTTGGATTTTCTTCTGAAGCTTTCTTGGATTGTTGAACTTGAGCACAGACGAAGCTTCCTTTGATTTCACACTTTTTCTTTCACTCTATTTTGAATCTCGGATTTTTTCAAATGATGCTCTGTTTTTCTTTTTTTTTTCTTTTTCTCTCTTGATGTGTATATCTCTCTATTTGTATATTTTTGATTTGAAAACGGCTTCTCTATTTATAGATTCTGCAAAAATATAGCCGTTAGAAACAAAGAAATATAGCCGTTAAAGAAAAATCTTACCGTTGACGCTGAGTTGGCATTCAGAAAAATCTCGCCCAGATTTGTTGGAGTCGACTCCTGCTTTCCGCGAGTCGGCTCGAAGACGCGATACCAAAAATAGAAATATTCAGAAAGTTAAAGGGTCGACTCATCGAAAATAAGTGTCGACTCCTGACAGTCGGGGGTCGACTCATGAAAAGTTAGGGGTCGACTCGCGAAGTGCTCAGAAAAACACTCCTCTGGTGTCTGAGCGGAGTCGACTCACACAGTCATGGAGTCGGCTCGACAGAATCGGGGGTCGACTCAGAAATCACAGGGGTCGACTCGAGAAAATCTCTGTATACTGAGTGGAGTCGACTCTGAAACTCTAGAGTCGGCTCCGGAACGTATCAAAAATCAGAGAATTTTCTGATTGACTTGAAATTCGTTCCAGATTCATTTTAAATCAATTTTTTGACTTGAATATAATAAAATTGTCATTAGGAATCAATTCAAGAATGTTCCAAAAACTCATTGATTGAAATATGAAGTATAAAAATTTCTTTTTGAAAGCTTAAACATGGAGCTTGAAGTTACTTTCAAATTGATTAAAGTCATACTTAACATACTCATTGATTGTTCTAAATAAATTCATTGCTCATGTAAATAAACTCATTGCATCTTTTAATATACTCATGGCTTTTGGTAATCATCAAAATCAATAAGATTGGGGCAACAATTTCTCAACAATCTCCCCAACAATCTCCCCTTTTTGATGATGACAAAAACATTGAGTATATGCATGATTGATTAAAGAATTTATTTTATTTTCATAGTTAGGCTTAGGCTCCCCCTGAATGAGGTAGCTCCCCCTATGAAACTCAATTAAATATTCCATTCATTCAATTTAAGCTTAATTTCAATTTTTAATTTCTCCCCATGCATATACAGTTATAAAACTCTCCCCCTTTTTTGTTATCAACAAAAAGGTAGAGAAGCATCAAACATAATCATTCATTCAAGATATGTTTTAACAAAATCTGAGATTCATTGATAATAGGAGAAGTACATTCAAACTCAGATTACATTGAGCATTCAAAATAACTTTTTCATTACATCAAAGTATCAAAATGTAAAACATAAAGTGAACTTCATTACATTGCAAAGACTAAGCATCTAATACATCAAAAGTGAGTCCTTACAATCCTAGTTAAGTGATCTATAATATTTTTCATTCCATCTGTTTGAATCTTACATAATCCTTCAGTCTTCATCTACAAAAGTGCAAGCAGTCAATATTTTGTCTTGGAGTTCAGCATTGCATTTTGCATATGTTTCACCATCTCCACAGACGTCTTTAAGTTCTTCAAATATATTCTTTAGATCTCCACTTAAAGACTCAGATGAAGTGCTAAGAGTTGATTCTATCTTGGTGATCCGATCATCTAAAGAGTAAAGAGTTTCTTTAAGATTCATAAATTTTTTCAAACTCTGATTTCAATTTATCTGCCTGATCATCAAGAAGACCTTTAAGCTGCCTTAACTGAAGTTCTGAGAAACCGACAGATGAAGATGATGATGCCGATCAACCATCGGAGCAGGGGAAGGGACAGGAGCAGGAACAGGAGAGCTCGGAGGTACAGGCGAAGAATGTCTGACTGACGGTCCCGGTGCCTCAATATCCGCGGCTCTATCTTCCATCAAACCTTTCCTTTCCCATCTGCCATTCTCTTCACAAAACCCATTCTATGTATAGTGGCCAAACTATAGAAATCGGTATGTCTTAAATTCCTCATTGGCTCACTATCTGATATGATATCCCTTGGCTTTGAAATTTTAGTAAGATCATGCCATAGGGTAAACTGGATTTTCTCTTGCTTCCACAATCGGCAATGTACCATAATATCATGCTTGGAAGATTAATGGGTTTACCAGTTACTATTGCATCCATTACAAATATATCTCTTTCAGAAACATAATCAAATCTCCCAATCTTGGGGAATAGGATTCTACTACAAATATTGTGGAGAAGTCTCAATTCTAAGGATAATTGATTAGCAAAGACCTCTTCAAAACCAACAATCTCCCTGTTAAGCAGTCTAGATAGAGCTGGGCTTCTATCTTCAGAAGAAAAAGTAGATGTACCTGACACTGGAAGATCCAACAATCTTGAAAGCAAATCCACTGTCACTGAATTCTATTTCCTCTAATGATGCTTACAAGTCCATTGTCTCCTCTAGATAGATTCTTATAAAATTCCTTGACTAGGGCTGGGTAGGTAGGACAATCTAAAGAACAAATCTTCTCCCAACCCATCTCAATCAACTGCCTCCCCACAAGAAATCCTTCGCCTCAAATAATTCAAAATCGACTTTCCTCCCGGTAGTTATCACTCTATCGGCAAGTCTATCTACCTGAGATGGAGCCGTAGAGGGAGAAGCACTAGGAGTTGAAGAAGATGAGGTTGAATCCAAGCTCGGTGAAGGCTCACGAGCGGGACGCCTCACGGTCTTCCTCACCGCCCTCTTCCTTTTCACTCCGGCCGCACCAAGGTTAGATCCACGGTTTTAGGGGCCATTTGATCTATGGAAGGGTTAATCAGGGATTTCTGAGGATTTGGAAGGTCAGGAAAAATTTTGGAGAGAGTATTTGGATTTGAGAGATAGAAATGAGCGGCGAGTCGACTCTGCCCTAGATAAATCGACCTGGGACCACTTCGAGTCGGCTCCCGCAAAGCGAGGGGTCGACTCCGGGTAGTCACAGAAAACTATCCCGAAGTGGAGTCGACTCGCGCAGAGAAGGGGTCGACTCTAGAGTTTCAGTAGAAACATGGAGTCGACTCCGATACTCACCGAGTCGGCTCCGAGACCATTTCAGAGCAAAAAACATAAAGTTTCAGATAATCTGAAATGTGTCCGGATATTGATCATAAAAATTGATAAAATAATCATTGGATTTTAATAGATCAATTAGATATGAATTCTAGATAAGATTTCCTTAAAGATCAAGGATTTGAAAGAATTTTAGATAAAATTTCCTTAGGGGTTTCAAATTCATTCTAATGGATCACAAATCCCTAACTCTCCTCTAAGATAACAGAATCTTTCTTCACTCAAGGGTTTTGTAAATATATCAGCTAATTGATCTTCAGTATTAACATAATCAAGACAAATTTCATTATTGGCAACATGTTCTCTTATAAAATGATATCTAATTTCTATGTTTTGTTCTAGAATGTTGAATTGGATTTTTTGTTAGATTAATTGCACTTGTGTTATCACATTTTATAGGTGTTTTATCAAGTGTGATACCATAGTCTTCAAGTTGTCGCTTAATCCATAGGATTTGAGCACAGCAACTTCCAGCTGCAACATATTCAGCTTCAGTAGTTGATAATGCAACTGAATTTTGCTTTTTGCTAAACCATGAGATTAAGTTACTTCCTAAGAATTGGCATGCACCACTTGTGCTTTTTCTATCTAACTTACATCCAGCATAATCAGAATCAGTATATGCAATTAAGTTCAATGTTGAGTCTCTAGAATACCATAAACCTACATTTTTTGTTCCACTTAAGTATCTTAGTATTCTTTTAACAGCAATTAAATGTGATTCTTTAGGTTCAGACTGAAATCTAGCACATAAGCAAACAGCAAACATTATGTCTGGTCTACTTGCAGTTAAGTAAAGTAGGGATCCGATTATACCTCGATAATATTTTTGATCAACCTTCTTACCTTCTTCATCTTTGTCCAGCTTGCATGAAGGACTCATTGGTGTTCCGAGGGGTTTGATTGATTCCATACCAAACTTCTTTAGAATTTCTCTTGTGTACTTTGTTTGGTTGATAAAGATTCCCTCTTTGCTTTGTTTGATTTGGAGTCCAAGGAAGAAGTTGAGTTCTCCCATCATGCTCATTTCAAATTCACCCTGCATCAACTTAGCAAATTCTTGACATAGAAGATTGTTAGTAGCACCAAAAATAATATCATCAACATATATTTGAACTACTAATAAATCTTTACTTTTTCTTTTCAAAAATAATGTTTTATCTACATTTCCTCTTATAAAATCATTTTCAATTAAGAATTTACTTAATCTATCATACCAAGCTCTAGGTGCTTGTTTCAAACCATATAAAGCTTTGTGCAATTTAAAAACGTGATTTGAAAATTCATGATCTTCAAAACCTGGTGGTTGTTCTACATATACTTCTTCATTTATAAATCCATTTAGAAAAGCACTTTTTACATCCATTTGAAATAAGTTAAAATTCATGTGACATGCAAATGCAAGTAATAGTCTAATGGCTTCTAATCTAGCTACTGGTGCAAAGGTTTCATCAAAATCAATACCTTCTTCTTGATTATATCCTTTTGCAACTAATCTAGCTTTGTTTCTAATTACTATGCCATTTTCATCTAGTTTATTTCTAAATATCCATTTTGATCCTATAACAGAATGATTTTAGGTCTTTCTACTAATGTCCATACATTATTTCTAGTGAATTGATTTAATTCTTCTTGCATTGCTAACATCCAATTATTATCTTTTTCAGCTTCTTCAATAGTTTTAGGTTCAATTTGTGATACAAATGCAAGATGATTACTAATATTTCTCATAGATGATCTAGTTCTTATTCCTTGAGATGGATCACCTATAATCAATTCCTTAGGGTGACTATAAGCATATCTCCAATCCCTAGGAAGATCCATATCATTATGATTAGTGTTAGTATCATCATCCTTAGGTGAATCATTATCTTTAGCGTCTTGCTCATGATCTGAAGATACATCAATATTTAATTTTTCAAGATCTTTCTCAATTATGTTTGTATCTTCTTCATCATCAAATTTTTCGGAACGAGTTGCTAAAGATTCATCAAAAACTACATGAATGGATTCTTCAACAACTAAAGTTTTCTTGTTAAATACTCTATATGCTTTACTAGTTATTGAATATCCTAAGAATATTCCTTCATCAGATTTAGCATCAAATTTGCCTAAATTATTTTTACCATTATTGTGAACAAAACATTTACAACCAAATGCATGAAAATATTTAATGTTGGGTTTTCTATCATGCCATAATTCATAAGGTGTTTTCTTTAAAATAGGTCTTATTAAAGCTCTATTTAGGATGTAACATGCTGTGTTAATAGCTTCCGCCCAAAAGTATTTCGGGAGTTTACTTTCACATAGCATGGTACGGGCCATGTCTTCTAAGTCCTATTTTTCCTTTCAACTACTCCATTTTGTTGAGGGGTTCTTGGTGCAGAAAAATTATGATTAATACCATTTTCATTGCAAAAACTTTCAAATAAATGATTTTCAAATTCAGTTCCATGATCACTTCTTAGAGACACTATGGTAGTGTTTTTCTCATTTGTGACTTTCTTGAAGAATTTCAGGAATATCGAGAAAGTCTCATCTTTGTGAGCTAAAAACATTACCCAAGTGAATCTAGAGTAATCATCTACAATCACAAGACCATATTTCTTTCCTCCTAGACTTGTGGTTCTAGTTGGTCCAAAAAGGTCCATGTGAAGTAGCTCTAATGGCCTAGAAGTTGAAACAACATTTTTAGATTTAAAAGAACTTCTCGTTTGTTTTCCAAACTGACATGCATCACATATTTTGTTATTTTCAAAATCTATTTTAGGTAGACCTTTTACTAAATCCATTCTAATTAGTTTTGAAATCAGGTGTGTGCTTGCATGACCTAATCTTCGATGCCACAACCAACCAATCTCATTCATATTAGCATTATTAGCAACTAAGCAATGATTATTAGTAGACAAATTGTCTAAGTCAATCAAGTATACATTGCCATTTCTATTTCCAATAAAAACAATGCTATTATCAATGGATTAGCTACTGTGCATATAGAAGATTCAAATGATACTTTAAAACCTTTGTCACATAATTGGCTTATACTAATTAAGTTATGCTTTAAACCATCAACATAAAGTACATTTTCAATATATGTGGAGGGAGTTATTTGAATGTTACCAAACCCCAAGATTTGGCCTTTGCCATTGTCGCCAAATGTAACAACTCCTCCTTTCTTTTCTTCAAGGGTGATGAATTCTTCTTTGTCACCCGTCATATGTCTTGAGCAGCCACTATCAAGATACCACTTTCTCTTTGATCTCTTGGCCACAAGACATTCCTGCAATGAAATCAAACTTTATGTTTAGGTACCCAAGCTTTCTTGGGTCCTTCATGGTTAGTAGCAACAAATATTGTTCCTTTCGGAACCCATATTTTCTTCCCTTTAACATTTAAGTTTTTATTAGGTTTTAGAATTTTACATTCATAAGATTTATGTCCTTTTTGATTACATTTAAAGCATGTAAAATTACTTTGGCCAGCACGCACAAAAATATTTTTCAGTGATTTTTGTTTTCTTAAAGTGTTATACCCTAATCCGCTTTGTCAAAAACTGCTTTTTGACTATTTAATAACATGTCCAATTTAGTAAGCTTAAGGTAAACTTATCAACTATGTTCTTATGTTTTTCAACCTCTTTCCTTAGTTTATCATTTTCATTGGAAATTAATTCTTTTTCTTTATCAAAATTTTATTTTCAGATTTAAGTTTCTTAACTTCATTATTAAGATCTTCCTTTTCTTTAATGAAAGTTAATTTTCATTTTTCAAAAACTTGTATTTCTTTTTCAAAACCTTGAAATCGCCGACAAGTTCATTAAAAGCATCAAATAATTCATCAAATGCAAATTCATCGCAAGGGTTATCGGAACTTACCTCATCGTTGTCGTCCGCCATAAAACATACATTTGCGACTTCCTTTTGTTCTTCTTCTTCGGAAGAAGATTCCTCGCTATCACTCCAAGTCGCCACATAAGCCTTCTTTTTCTTTTTGTAGGCTTTCTTCAATTTAGGACATTCATTCCTAAAGTGCCCCGGTTTATTACACTCATAGCAAGTCAAGGGGTCTTTCTCTTTTTCTTTGTCCTTGTCCTTGTTCTTATCCTTTTCTCCTTCCCACTTTGCTCCAAATTTCTTCTTGTGGAAGGGTTTCTTTCTCCTCATGAATCTTTTAAACTTTTTAGCTAAGAGAGCAGTCTCTTCATCATCATCATCATCATCGCTGCTGCTCTCTTCTTCTTTTGCAGCTTTGAGGGCAATCACTTTCTTTTTCTTTGTGTCCTCCTCTACATGCTGCTTCATTGTCAGCTCATGGGTCATAAGTGATCCTAGAAGCTCCTCTAAGGGTAGAGTGTTGAGGTCCTTTGCTTCTTGGATTGCTGTCATTTTTGCTTCCCATGATCTTGGTAATGACCTAAGAATTTTTCGAACAAGTTCTGAGTTAGTATATGTCTTACCAAGACTTTTTAAACCATTTACAATATCTGTAAATCTAGTATACATGCATGCAATGGTTTCAGATTGTTCCATGCTAAACAACTCATATTTATGAACAAGAATATTAATTTTAGATTCTTTTACTTGGTTGGTACCCTCATGGGTAACCTCTAATCTATCCCAAATCTCCTTTGCGGAATTACATGTGGAGATTCTATTAAATTCATTAGCATCTAAAGAGCAATATAAGACATTCATGGCTTTAGCATTAAGCTGTGCCATTTTCCTATCATTATCATTCCAGTCCCTTTCGGGCTTAGGAACAATAGTGCCATCAATAACATGTGTGGGTGTACTAGGTCCATTAATTATAACACCCCATAATTCATAATCAGAAGCTTGAATGAATATCCTCATTCTTGCTTTCCAATAAGAATAATTTGAACCATTAAACAGTGGAGGTCTATTCGTAGAATGACCTTCAGCAAATGATCCAACTTGAGTTGCCATTTGGATCTTTAGCTCTTGATCGTGTGATCAAAATCTAATGAGCACTAGCTCTGATACCAATTGTTGGCCCAGATGACAACCCAAGAGGGGGGGGGGGTGAATTGGGTTCTTTAAAAATTTAGCCTTTTAAAATAGTTTGCTTAAGAAGAATGAAAGCAAATGCAATGTAAATACAAAGTGCAGTGAATAAAACAGAGATAGAGATAGAGTCAATGAAGCACGGCAAACACAAAGATTTTATAGTGGTTCGGTGTATCCAACACCTACGTCCACTCCCAAGATTCACTTGGGTCCACACTATAATCTTCCTTGATTACAGCCGAGTTGTTTTACAAGCTCACAACTCAAACTTGTTGTTTTCCCGGGATCACAACGAACCCAGCTGGTTTTCGGGCTCACCAGCACAAAAACCCTAACACAAGCTATACCAAGCTTGTACCGAGGTAAGACTACCTCCACTAGTTCAATCCCCCAGATTGAACTAGATACAAATAATAGAAATAGTATTTTTCAAGTACACAGCTCCTCAATGAGCAGATAATCAAATAAAAGAATAAAGTTTAGAAAAGCCTGATTTGTAGTTGGTTGGCTTTTGAGCTTTTCTTCTTTTCTTCTTTCTTCCTCCTTGAAGTGTGAATCGGGCCTCAGCTCGATTCTTCACAGTTGAAGCAGTTGGAGGTTTTGAGCTTTTTCTTCCTTTCTTTGAAAGTTGAAAATCTTTGATTTGCTCTTGAATAGCTCTTGGATTTTCTTCTGAAGCTTTCTTGGATTGTTGAACTTGAGCACAGACGAAGCTTCCTTTGATTTCACACTTTTTCTTTCACTCTATTTTGAATCTCGGATTTTTTCAAATGATGCTCTGTTTTTTTTTTTTTTTTTTTCTTTTTCTCTTGATGTGATATCTCTCTATTTGTATATTTTGATTTGAAAACGGCTTCTCTATTTATAGATTCTGCAAAAATATAGCCGTTAGAAACAAAGAAATATAGCCGTTAAAGAAAAATCTTACCGTTGACGCTGAGTTGGCATTCAGAAAAATCTCGCCCAGATTTGTTGGAGTCGACTCCTGCTTTCCGCGAGTCGGCTCGAAGACGCGATACCAAAAATAGAAATATTCAGAAAGTTAAAGGGTCGACTCATCGAAAATAAAGTGTCGACTCCTGACAGTCGGGGGTCGACTCATGAAAAGTTAGGGGTCGACTCGCGAAGTGCTCAGAAAAACACTCCTCTGGTGTCTGAGCGGAGTCGACTCACACAGTCATGGAGTCGGCTCGACAGAATCGGGGGTCGACTCTGAAATCACAGGGGTCGACTCGTGAAAATAAGGAAACTCTGTATACTGAGTGGAGTCGACTCTGAAACTCTAGAGTCGGCTCCGGAACGTATCAAAAATCAGAGAATTTTCTGATTGACTTGAAATTCGTTCCAGATTCATTTTAAATCAATTTTTTGACTTGAATATAATAAAATTGTCATTAGGAATCAATTCAAGAATGTTCCAAAAACTCATTGATTGAAATATGAAGTATAAAAATTTCTTTTTGAAAGCTTAAACATGGAGCTTGAAGTTACTTTCAAATTGATTAAAGTCATACTTAACATACTCATTGATTGTTCTAAATAAATTCATTGCTCATGTAAATAAACTCATTGCATCTTTTAATATACTCATGGCTTTTGGTAATCATCAAAATCAATAAGATTGGGGAAACAATTTCTCAACAATCTCCCCAACACCGACCTCTGCCGAGCTTGGCAATAACTCATCCCCAGGAGAGGGGACTACTAGATGAGCACACGAAGCCTCGTCCGGGCTATCCACTATCTCCACTACCAAAGGATAGGGGATCTCAGCAACCCTCCCAGAGTCCTCCTGTACTCTTGGCTCCTCCGTCATGACTATTGCTTCCTCCTCCAACTGAGGGAACCCCTCTCTCACCGCCGGCGCTCCCACATTCTCTTGCTTCAATTGTAAGGAATGCGGGCTAACCCTGATTCACCCGGCCTCTGACGAATGCTCTCCGGAAAGATGGACCTTCTTCTCAGGTTTATGCCTTTCCACACTATTGGTCTCTCTTGGGCGCTTGCCCAACTCCTTTATACGGCCTGTTAGTGCAGATCTCTTGGCTGCAAGCACAGTGGGCGAACGATCAGATCGAGATACATTTGCTCGAGTGAAATCAATGGAAAGGAGAAAAGAAAAGGACTTACCTTGTACATCGATGGAGCTAAGGCCGGCAGCAAAAAGGGCTTCCTCCGATAATAAGTCATTAGCCAGAACACTCGGCCATCACAAAGGACCTCTAGGTCCTCCTTCTCCTGTTCGGATAGGGCTGGATGCGCTTCCATATCCTTGACAAAATTTCCCTATCCCCATGGGAAGTTGGAACCGATGTTCTCCTCGGCGATAAAAAATCGGACCTTCCACTCCTTTATGGACGACGGCTTATCCATGATCATCTTGAATGATCTTCGAGGTCCGATATAGGACCACTCCGAGTTCCTCCCGGACATCAGATGATAACAAGCGCAGAACAGGGGAAGAGTCATTGTTACCTGAACCCGGCTACACATTGAGATAAACCCGATGATACTGCGCCAACTGTTGGGAGCCACCATTGTCAGGCAGATGTTGTAAAACCTCATGATCTCCTTCGCCAGGGGATGAAGGGGAAACCGGAGGCCTGCCTTCAGGCTATCTTCATAAAGAAAGATCCCACGCTCCAGTTCTTGCGAGACCCTATGCTCGGGCTTCGGCAACCGCAAAAGGATATCTGAGGGAATGCCATACTTCTAGCATATTCTCCCCAGATCCTCGGCAACAATCTCTGAAACCATGTTGCTGGGACTCACCATGCTGTTGGTCGAAAGAAACACCGAGCGAGGTTACAAAGGAAGTAGGGGAACAAGATTCTCTGAGAAGAAACGAAAGAGCGCTGCGAATGGGAATGGCGCTATTTCGACTTTGCTTTTCCCCAAAGAAAACCGCCTCAAAGAGAAGATAAGGCATCTTAATCGAGGCACCCGAAATCGCCATTGCAAGCACCGTGAAAATCGGATTTTACTACGTGGTACTTCCCCAACCGTTGCCCCTAAGAAACGACGGATCCGTCCCATAAAGGCACGGCGGCCGCGCAACATTAATTAGGGCATAATTACGCAGGCTGTCAAATCTAGACCCCTCCGTTCATATCGTGCCACCTGGAGCTATACTCCCTATGCTCGAACCTACGCTTCGAACTAGGGAGTGGGGGGCATGTGTTGAGGTGTAAAATCGCCATTACGTTAACAATCGTGCAATTGGGTTAGATCAGCCCTGACCCCACTTGCTATGCGGTACCCATAAGGGATGAACCAACCCTTGTACCTCAGTAAGCCAAGGTATCTTAGCCCCTCAGCAAGCCAAGGGTTCCTCGGGTATGAGTCACATTACCAAGCCTCACCAGCCGAGTTATCCCAATGCCCCCACAGCATCCGAGTGATCTATGTCTCTATGCCTCGGTCCTAGCCCGAGCGAGCCTAGTCTCTGGGCCTCGCTAGCCGAGCTATTTCAATGTCTCTCGGCCTCGCTAGCTGAGCTATCTCAGTGTCTCTCGGCCTTGCTAGCCGAGCTATCTCAGTGTTTCTCGGCCCCACTAGCCAAGCTATTTCAGTGTCTCTCAGCCCCAGCCCGAATGATATCTACACCTCTGCGGAATCAAACCATCCTGACGCCCGGCTTGCTCCAGGACGCCTGGCTTATTCCTTTGTTATACCTTGGTGAGCCGAGTCATCGGATGCCTTGGCAAACCGAGCCTTTCCATACCTCAGCAGATTAAGCCATTCTGTCTCCCAAGAAGGCCGAACTATTCCATACCTCGGTAAATTGAGCCTCACTATACTTTGGCAGATTTGGCCATATTCTATACCTCGGCCCAATCGAGGTATTCAAGCGCCTCTGTGGAATATGCCTAAATTAATAAGATTCCAAATAGGAAATCATGTCTATACTATCAGAAATGGTCTAGAGCCTATGTAGTCGCTGAATCTTGGAGCATCGTCTGCTCTTCCTGGCCGTTGATCCTCTAACCAATCGGATATAGATCCTACCGGCCTTGTAACAGCCTGATTCGAATCAGTTTTGAATCCCAACAACTTTCAGACCTCCTATGACATGTCCAAGGAATCAGGTGATCACCTATAAATATCACAGCCTCAGATCCTCTCAGGTACGCATGCGCACTTGCATACTCGCCCACTCTCCATCTACCTCTGCTCATCCCTTTCCACCATTAACTCTCTGCTCAGAGCTCTCGAGAGGCCATCCTGGAGGGACTCTTCAGCGAGAGCCTTCTTCCCTTATTTGTTGGTTGTTGATCTTCGCTGACTTGAGCGTCGAATGATCTTCCGCAGAGAGCCACCCACAATGCCTCTCGTGTGAGGACTGTTTTGCAGGTCCATCCAGGAGGGAGCCCATGCTGAAGCTCGATCGCGCCCGAATCAAAGGACGGATTTCAGCAGCAACACACTTAAAACCTTATTATTTACAAGCCAATCAACTACCACAGAGAACCACCTCCATTTGCTCGAAGTTCTAATAAACTTTTCGTTAAACTCACTTTTTACATTTTGGATAGGGATTATTCACGTTACGGAATTGTTAATCACTTAAGTCTGAGACACTTCTTGAATGGTAGCTTTAAGAGGAACAACAATTACTATATCATAATTCAGATTTACCGTCAGAAAAGCATGTATTCATTGAAGATATGGTAGATCTGTAGCAGAAATTAAAAAATCCTGCCACAGTCTAGTGCAAAACCATGAACCTCAGTCCATGTGCCGCCTCTTATAAAATTATATCCAGATTGGATGGTTCCGGGATGATCTTTTGTCGACAACTGGAAGACAATTTCAATAAACTTGTCAGATGGTCCCCAGTATCATCTGTTTCTAAATGTTCATGAAGCTGGCATTGCTCATGTTCATCTCTTGAAGGCCGTCATGATTCCAAGCTTTTTTAATATATTTTGATGACTTTTAATAAGTTTTCTCATCAATTGTTCGGATGCGTCCCATCCCTAATGGAATCATGCTCAATATTATACCAAGCCAGGCCGAAAACGACAAACCGTTGCGCCACATCTATTGGAATTATTTTTGAGCCCGTTGCCTTAATTTACCGCAAAATTAAGAGACCGCTTAATTAGGATTTCCAAATCTATTTGTGATTAAAAATAGACGAACTTCGAGATAACAGCAAAGAATGGTCTTGCTTCCGATAATGTCGGAAAGCTTGGGGGCGTTTCATCAATTCCATATGACGAGTTCTATTCTCTCGAGAAATGACGCCAGATCTATATATAGCCAAAACCCTGGCCACAATCCAATACAAAACCATAGACCTTAGTCCTTGTGCCGCCTCTTATAAAATACTGTCCTGGTTAATTAGATGGTTCTGGGGTAGTCTTTTTCTAACCAAGATCTAGAAGACAATTTCAATCAGAGAAGCCCTGGTATCTTTTTTTTTTTAAATGTTCATGAACCCAGTATTGCCCATGATCATCACCTTGATGACCGGAGTCATAACGATCGCTAGTTTTTTTTTTTTTTTTAATTTGCGGTCTTTTAATAGGCTTTCCCTCGGTTGATTCCATGCACTCCATGCTTAAAAATCGAATGGATTCCATGTGCTCCATGCCTAGAGCGACAAACTGCCCTTGAGGATGCGACGTTTATAATATTTAATATTATATTATATATAATAATATTTAATATTTAATATTAATATAATATTAATATATTATAATTAATATTTAATATTTAATTATATTAAATATTATAATTAATATTTAATATTAATTATAATAAATATATAATTAATATTTAATATTTATAATAATAATAATAAATATAATTAATATAATATTTAATATTATATTAATTATTATAGTATGTAATTTATCATTGTATTACTATATCATAATATTATAATAATTATTATATAATTATTTATTGTAATAATAATAACATATACAATGTTTTTTTTTTTTTTTGTCAAAACTATTGACCATTAAAAGAAGCAATTTTATCCAAATAATTTTGTTTCATTCATTCTATGAAATTCATTTGTAAATTCCATTAAAATTCTATGAAATTGATAAGATTTATAATAAAGAAAAAAAGCAATTCCATAATTTACTAGTTGAAATTTGAAATCTATAATTTATTATATCCCCAAATGTATGAAATCATGGATTTGCAAACTTATTCCGTTAGAAATTTGTTCCAAACGGTGTCTTAATATGAATATGTCAACCGGGCCTTCAACAATAAAGCCTTCAAAAGGAGCAACAAATATGTCCAAGTGTTTGGTAAAGAACTTGCCATCCAAGTGAGCTAACATTTGTTGTTTAGACACTGACTAATTGAAGCTAAACATCTATGTACTAACTAATTGAAGCAAAACATCCAAGTTGTAAGGCCAAATCCACCTGAAACCTTATTATCTGCAAGCTAATCAACTACAGCAGATGACTACCTCCATCCATGTGCTCAAAGTTCTGATAAACTCTCAACTCGCTTTGCAATATTGTGGATAAGGATTATTCACATTATGGAATTGCTAATGACCTGAAACAGATCCTTCCTGACACTCTTAATCACTTAAGTCTCAGACATTTCTTGAACAGTACCTTAACAGCAAACAACAAATATTATATCTTAATTCAGATTTACCCTAAGAAAAGCATCTATACTATACTGTCACGATATGGCAGATCGATCTGTAGCAGAAATTGGGAAATCCTGCCACAATCTAGTGCAAAACCATGAACCTCAGTCCATGTGCCACCTCCTATAAAATTCTATCCAGATTGGATGGTTCCGGGATGATCTTTGGACGAGAACTGGAAGACAATTTCAATAAACTTGACAGAAGGTCCTGGTACCATCTTTTTCTAAATGTTCATGAAGCTGGCATTGCCCATGTTCATCTCTTGAAGGCCGTCATGATTCCAAGCCTTTTTTATATATTTGATGGCTTTTAATAAGTTTTCCCATCAATTATTCGGATGCGTCCCATCCCCAATGGAATCATGCTCAAATATATACCAAGCCAGGCCGAGAACGACAAACCGTTCTTCAAGATGCGACACATCTATTGGACGGTGTTTTGGATTATTTTTGAGCCCCGTTGTCTTACTTTACCGCAAAAGAGACAACTTAATTAGGATTTTCCAAATCTCTTTCTGATTAAAAATAGACGAACTTCAAGGTAACAACAAAGAATGGGGGTTTGTTGTTAATGCCATGTTAGGTGACCATTTAACTCCAAACTCTTAAAAGCGATAACAAAATGTTAACAATACATAACATTGTTCGATGGTATAGATAACAAAAAAAAAAAAAAGAAAGAAACAAACACAAATCCTTGAAAGATGGAACTGAAGATTAGAAAGGTTGTCCATTACAAAACAAAAACAATTCTCTTCTTCGTTCTTTCACACAGACATTTGGCTAAGAAATCCAAGACACTAACATTATAAGCAGAAGCACTAATTAGCAGAACCAACTCACATGAATGGAGAAATGGGAGAAGCAATGACAGCATATCACACCATGATTATTGCGAAATAAAATAACAAAAGAACAACTAAAACATAATTTACGATGAAGCATGCTTTCGAAATTAGTTTCGACCTTAAAGACCCTTTTTGATTGAGAGAATATTGCTGAAAACAGAGAGTGCAACGGGGATGATGCTGGCTATCAGTGCAATGGTGACCACTGGATTTCCGCAATACGTTCGGACAAAGTACGCACGGGTCTGATTCAACTTTTTTCCATGATGCTTATTGACATCGTTAATTAAACCTCCAAGATAGTTTTTCTCTGGTGAACAATGAGTTCCATTGCAGAGGCGCTTGAAATATTGTGCTGCATCTTCCTCCGTGGTAATGTTGCTGACGAGAATTTGATCTAGATGTAGCGACCTCATGTCCTCCTCCTTGTCGATCAGGCAATTCATGAGCTTTGCATAAGCCGTAACGTGGCATTCGGTGTCTGGGAAACACTGCTCAAAGGCAACAAGGTTTCGAAACAAGCTGACACTATAATCATGGAGCCTTAATTGTGGGATTTCCATCACTCCATCGCTGAACTTTATGTCCAAGAAGCTCAAGAAGGAGGAGCCTTGGTTTTCTTTCTTCCTCTTCTTAAACGTGACTCCAGAGTTCTTCAGCTCCGTGGCACTAGGGATCCACTGTTGCGATGGTGGATTAAGGGTGTAGTGCTTGTAATACTGTGAGCATGGAAGGAGGGATAAGTGAACCAAATGGAGCAAATGAAGAACATCGGACGCTGGATAATAGAATCGATGTTGTGCTTGTTTTCTACAGGGATCAAGACTGCTAAAATACCTAAGTGCATAGTCCACAAGATTGAAATCACTGCAGTCAGGCACGAGGATGTCAAATAAGATGTTGATGACAAAGAATGGGATCTGGTTTTCAAGCAACAGCAGATCGTACTTCACCAAGTCCCAGATCCACACTCTGCCGACAACATGCCGCACATCGTCTGCTTCGATCTCTATTATCTTTGCCTCCTTCAACAGTAGATAGATGATGAAGCCGCCGTCCAGCAACATCCTTAGTGCTAATTCCTCGCCATCTAAGTCGATTTTCTCCCAGTAACGTTCCCGAATAGCTTCTTCCTGAGCTATCATCTTGTTGAGGCAAGCTTGAAGCAACGTGAGGGGCCTAAGATCTTCGTCGGGGGAAGAATGATGCCTGTGGATTAATTTGTAGAGACATGTCCACTTGTGATCTTGCATGCGCCTCAGCCGTCTTTCTTTCCTTCCCCTGTGGTAGGGTCCGATGCTGACGACTCGCGGCGCGTAGAAGTTGCTAACATCTTTATGGGACTCCTGGAATTCAGGTGGCACTGGATAAATCGTGCATAGCTGTTCTTCCGAGATGGGGACTCTTTCGAGTAGTTCCTCTACGATTTGTCTTAGGAACTTGCTGCTGATTTCTGATGGTCCGGTAGGGGCCCTGAGTCGCCTTGCTTTCCGTGTCCTGAATGACTCAGCAGCGAGATCAACCTCCGAACGTTGTGCATCCTCTTTAGCCTCCTCCTTAGGCTCTTCTTCTTCTTCCCCGAACAAACCCATTTTCTTGCGATCCTGCCTTATGAACTATCCATCCTCTCCTCTCCTCTATAACAAAAACTAGACCGTGTCCCACCTAATTATCTTATCGATATAGATAGATGATGGTCTTATTTTACTTTTACCTGGTAATCACTAGAGGATATCTCTCAAGATAATTCTCAAAATATTGATCCATTAATTAACAAAGTAATAATTATATCTCTTTTAAAAATAAAAAAAGCCTATTTGATAGTAGTAGGTGGGTGAGATAAGAGAGTTGGGTTTCTCTATAAATTGAAATATCTTCATAAAAGTTTTTCATATCATACATAAGAAAAATATATGGTTCAGGTTTTTCATATTATATGTGAGAAAAAAATATATGGTTCAAGTTTTTTATACGTGAGAAAAATATACGGAAGCTAGAGAGATTGGATCCCTAATCAAGAGCAAATTTTAAGGATATGCACCATCATTGTACGATTGCTTATTGATTGATAGCACTCAATCAAGATTCTCAAAAGGTAGATCATAAACAGATTCAATGACTGAAGGCAATTCATTAATCCTATTTGTTGCTGCCAAATCACTTTTGGAGAGCGTCGAACGAAAGAGGAGCTTCGTGGGTCTTCAGAGGTGTGACCGGATCGCCTTCTTTAGCCGGAAACCTGCAAGAAATGTCTTGGACCGATGGTGCCAGCGGGGACCCTCCGACACTCAAGTCAGTGATCGAATGAACAGGAGTTTTGTGATCAAGTCATCATGGATGAGAGGGAGATGGAGAGAGAGAAAAAGGTCCCCCTCGCATTGAGCTCGGATCCCCTTCTTATACATATCTGGGGGGTCACGTTTACCTTGTTCCGTTGGAACCGTCGAATCGGCTTTGTTAGGATGAGTTCCGCGGATGGCGGGCGAGTGAGCCATTGCATAATGGGTGCCGCGTATATCGGCGACTGTTGCATGTGCTGGCAACTTCCCATAAATTTGGTCATGACAGGTGGGCCAGTCGTGTTGTAGCTGGCGTTTTATATCACTGAGCTTGATATCCGGAGTTGGTTTCATGAGCACAGGGGGAGCGTAGCATGAAGGTAATTGGGAACGGAGACTGAGGTCAAGGCGGGATTTGGAGATGAGCTTGAGCCAGATCCGAGGCCGAAACTGGATCTGAGCCGAATACGAGGCCAAAGCCGAGGCCGAGCCAAATCTGAGACCAAAGTAGAGGCTGATCCGAATCCGAGGCCGAAGCCGAGGCTAAGTCGAATCCGGGGTCGTAGATGAGGCCGAGCTGAATCCGGGGCCGAAGCAGAGGCTGAGCCGAATCCGGGGCCAAAGCTGAGGCCAAGTCGAATCCGGGGCCGAAGCAGAGGCTGAGCCGAATCCGGGGGCCGAGCCGAATCCGGGGCCAAAGCTGAGGCCAAGCTCTAAGCCATCAAAAATTGTTCAAAAAATCGTGTGGTATGTTATTGTACCACCTGATGGTGATTAGCCACATCAGATGCCCCCCCTGCCCCTGAGATGGGTAAGCGTGCTCCTACCATTGAAAAGGGGCGCTTTATCACCTGGTGACTAATCTTCAGGTGCCTCATGCCAAGAGCCATCCCTCTAATGACGCGTCGGATGCTGCAACGCCATCATCTCACCCACTGCGACTGTTGGGATCGAGGAGGATTTCCCTCGAGTGCTGGGCAGGCGCATTATTGTGGTGAGGTCACTGCCATCCCTTCGCTGGCAGCGATCTCCGGGTCTTGCGCTCCGGGTGGTTGCCGTAGCCGTCCCCAATGGGAAGTGAGCACGTAGCCAGAGCAAACTTAGCGGGATGATTTTGAAAGGGGGCATCCCGGCTCAATGTGTCCTTGCTGCTTTTGTTTTCGCCTCTGCTCTAATTTTATTCGAGCTTGTTCGTCTTCCGTCCTCTCGAGGCCTTCGCCTTCGCTTCTTCGTCCTCAAATCCTTCAGGTTAGTTCTGTTGCCATGGCCATCCCTTCTCTTTCATGTTCGATTTTTGATTCCGAAGGCCATTCCCCCAACCACTCTCAGCTTGCTCCTTCTCCACCGCTTTCCTGGTCCTCCTCCGTAAGGGATGCTCCTTCGGAGGAGCGGCGGCCTATAGGGCAGCCTTGTGCCAGAAATCGCCCCGCCGCCGGACGAGCTCCTGCACAGAGCCGCCCGGCGGTCCCTAGCCCCTCTTCCCATGGGAGGCAGTCTCCTGACAGGACTACCTCTGTCATGACCGCCTAGGAGATTATCAATCTCAGGGCTATATACCAAATCCCTGTAGACCTCCGCCTGTATCATCCCTTACCTGAAGACATGGTAACCTCTTCCTACCCGAGCTGGGTAGCCCTTTATGAATATTATCTTAAGGCTGGTCTCCGTATCCCCATTCATCCTTTCATACTTAACGTTTTAGATAGATATTCCTTAGCTTTAGCTCAGTTGGTCCCGAATTCCATTTGGATCCTCGTAGGTTTCATAGTGCTGTGCCACATCCATGGGATAGAGGCTAGGATTTCTCTTTTTCATTGCTTATATACCCTTAGGAAACAATTGGGATGGTGGTCTTTTGCCCCTAGGCCCACTAGAACTCTTAAGTTGCATCTTCCCACTTCGGTTAAGGGGTGAAAAAGTAGATTCTTCTTTGCTCAAATTGAGGGAGTGAAGACCGAGTGGGGAATTTTCGACACCGAGGCCAACAAAGACCCCAGAATCCTCCCAGAGATCAGGAGGCGTTCGGGCAGTTGATTACTGCCGATGTCCCTCGCTGCAACTGGCTGCTAGCTGAGGAGAATCTTCGGCTAGCGGGTCTTATTCCTGGCGACGGTGAGTAGTGTAACCTTTCATCTCTTTGCTTTTCCTCTTCCTCTTTTGATCAAAGTTCATTGATTCACAGGCATGGCCCCATCTCTTTGCGAGATAAGGAGGGCCGCCACCAAGAAGAAAAAGGCTCGAGAGGATGGGACCCCTGCCATGAGGGACGCCGCCGCCAAAGTTGTCAAGAAAGCCGAGGTCGGAGAGGCTCCAAGAAGGAACGAGGCCGAGGAAGGACGACCTCGCTCCCCGTTCCCCATTGATCTGATGGACGACCCTCCAGAGAAGGCTGAAGCGTCATCATCACCACCAAAGGTGCCCGAGGCAGAGCCGACCGACGTGGCTTCGGGACTCAATCCGAAGGCCGCCCCTTCTACCGAGGGAGCAGGGGTTGATGAGCCAGCTCAAGCCGGGGTGCCGGACGTGCAGCCGGAAGCTGAACCCGCACTAGTCTCCACAGAGTCTGCCGAAGAGGAAGAGGTCGACGTTTCCTTTCAGTCGATCTTGTTGCGTCACACTCGTTGCGCCGAGCGGACAGTGGCCCAAGCCTCCGTGCTCAAGCTGGAGAGGTTCCTTCAACAGCAAAGGACCTCTGTATTTTTCTGAGAGGCATCCGTGGCTCATCTTTGGGTAAGTATTGTCCCATTGTCAACCTCTATTGTTCCTGTTTCTTTACCTAACAGTGAGTTTTGCGCATGTATTGAACTCCCTGACCGCTATGAGGGGCCTTTGGTCCCAGGCCCAGGCCGCTCTCGACCAATCGCTGGAAGAGATTTGAGAAGTAAAGGCGATGGCCGAGGCAGCTCTGGAGGAGGTCTGGGTAGAGACTGCTCGGGCGCAGAAGGCCGAAGCCGAAGCCGAGGCTGCCCGGCTTAAGGCTGAAAAGGCAAAAGATGCACTGGAGGTGGCCCACCGCCGGGCGGCCAACGAGCTAGATAACGCTCAGGTGGCCGAAGAGAAGCAGAAAGTGGTGAAAGAAAAGTTGAAGGTGGCAGAGTCGGAAGTATATTTGTTGAAGAACCAATTGCACTCCGCCACCATCGAAATTGGTGTGGTCGAGGAAAGAGCCGAGAACGCGGAGGAAATAGCCTGCTGGTCTGATGCTGAAATTGCTGGTCTAAAGGTGGCGGTGACCGAAGCCGAAAAGAGGGCCACCGAGGCCGAGAAGAAGGCCGTTAAAGCCATAAAAATTTTAGGAAATCTGCTGCCTTCAACAAAGAATTGGCCGAAACAACAGCATTCGCATATGATGGTGGCTTCTAGGACTGCAAAGAGAAAATCCGAAAGCTCTACAGCCTCGAAGGGATTGAAGATCTGCAGCCAGATGAGGAGGATGATGGCTCAGACCCGGCCGAACCCTAGTTTTTCTTTTTGTTGTATCAAGTCCGATTTTGACCGATAATTTTGTAAAACTGTTTTGCTATCAACGAACTGTAATTCAATCTTCCCTTGATTTGCCCATAGCTAGCGAGTTCCAGTGAGCATGGTAACGCGAGTAGGTAAGGGGCTTTTTTAGGGAATAGCCGAGGCTGGTGCCAAGGCTAAAGGATCGTGGCCAGCATGAGGCCGAAGTGAGGCCGAGGCCAACGATTAAGGCTGAAGCCAAAGACCGGGGCCGAAGTGAGGCCAAAGTGAGGCCGAAATCGGTAGCCGAGGCGAGGCCGAAGCCAGTAGCCAATGATCAAAATGTAGTGAAGCCAAAGCCGGTGGTCGAGGCGAGGCCGAAGCCAGTAGCCGAGGTGAGGCTGAAGGCGGCAGTCGAGGCGAGGCTAAGCCAGTAGCTGAGGCGAGGCTGAAGCCGATAGCTGAGGAGAGGCTGAAGGCAGCAGCCTAGGCGAGGCCGAAGCTGGTAGCCGAGGAGAGGCCGAAGGCGGCAGCCGAGGTGAGGCCAAAGCCGTTAGCTAAGGTGAGGCCGAAGCCATCAGTGTAGTTCATGCGGCTCCGGGAACCAACACGGAGTGGGGCTTCAAGTGCCGATGCGGAGTCTTTTTAGGGGCCAAGAGGCTCGGGCTTGTAGTATCGATACGGAGTCGGGCTTAATTACCGACATGGAGTCGGGCTTAGTGCAGAAGGGAGACTCGGGCTTGGAGTGTCGACGCGGAGTCGGGCTTAATTGCCAATGCAGAGTCGGGCTTAGTGCCGAGGTGAGACTCGGGCTTGGAGAGCCGACGCGGAGTCGGGCTTAGTTGCCGAGGGGAGACTCAGGCCTGAGTGCCGACGCGGAGTCGGGCTTGGAGTGCCAGCGTCAGATCGCTTAGACATTTCCGTTAGTGAAAAAAGATGAATGATAATTCTAGGGAAATGTTCAAAACAAATATGGCGATAGATTACTGATAATACCACCGGAGGTTATCCGCATTCCAAGTATGAGGGAGAGGTTTCTCGTTTAGCTCTTCGATCCGGTAAGCTCCGCGATGAAGTGCATTGGTTACCCGATAGAGCCCTTCCCAATTGGGAGACAGTTTGCCCCCCTCCGTAGGCTTGGAGACATCGGCTCGTCTAAGGACCAAGTCCCCCGGGAAAAATGTCTGGAACGAACTCGGGCATTGTAGTATTTTGCGATCCTTTATCGATAGGAGGCCATTTTAACTCGTGCTCGATCACGAAGCTATTCGATGAGGTCGAGGTTGGCTCTTAATAGATTTGGGTGTCACCTTCGTCATATGACTGCACCTGGGGACTGGGGATGCCAATCTCCACCGGAACAACAGCTTCCGTTCCGAATACAAGGCTGAACTAGGTTTCTTCAGTGGGAGCCTGAGGCATTGTGTGGTAGGCCCATAGCACGTTCGGGAGCTCTTCTACCCATCTCCCCTTGAAATTATCCAGGCATGTTTAGAGCCCTTGTAGGATTGTTCGATTCATCACTTCGGTAGCCCCGTTAGTTTGCGGGTGACTGATAGAAGTGAACCTTTGGTGTATTCCTAGCTCGGCCTGAATGGGGCATTGTCGAACTGGCGCCCGTTATCGGTAACAAGCGTGTGGGGTAATCCAAACTGGCAAATGATAGACTTCCAAAAGAAGCTTCTCACCTTAGCTTCAGTAATCTTAGCCAATGCTTCGGCTTCTACCCACTTGGTGAAGTGATAGATGGCTACGAGCAAAAACTTTCGTTGGCCAGAAGCTAGAGGGAAAGGTCCCAAGATGTCCATCCCCCACTGGGCGAACGGCCATGAAGCCGATAGAGGGTTCAGCCGAGAAGTTGGCAGCCGCTAGACGTTTGCGTGCAGCTGGCAACTATCACACTTCTGGACCATCTCGGCTGCGTCTTCCCACATGGTGGGCCAGTAATAGCCTTGCGTTGAGCTTTGTATGACAACGCTCTGCCCCCCAAGTGGTTACCGCAAATACCTTCATAAATCTCTCGGAGGATGTAGTTGGCGTCTGTAGGACGACACATCTAAGGAGGGGATGACAAAATGATCTCCGGTACAGCTATCCGTCGAACATCAGGAACTTGTGTACTTACCATTTGAAAATCTTGGCTTCGATGGGGTTGGTCGGGAGGGTTCCAGTGGCAAAGTACTTGATGTAAGCGTTCATCCAAGAAAGCTCCTGGTGGACCGGCAAGGCCTCTTCTGCTGCGTCAATGCTTGGGGCTTCCAGGTGCTCCACATAAGTTCTTCCCAAGGTTCTCGCCGATGTGGCCAATCGGGATAGTGCGTCAGCTCTAGCGTTCTCCTTCTGGGGAATGTAGCTGATACTGAAGTGGGCTAGGGGAGAAACCTGTGACTGCACCATACTCAGGTAACGGGACATGTGGGATCCCGTGCCTCGTACTCCCTTAATATGACCGAAGACTAGCTAAGAATCAGTAAAAACTCTGAGATGCTTTACCCTGAGTTGTGAGCTAGCCTTACCCCTAACAGTAGAGCCTCATACTCGGCTTGGTTGTTGGTAGCTGGAAAAGGAAACGGAGGGCATATTCGGCTACCACTCCGTTTGGGCTAGCTAGGATGAGGCCCACTCCACTTCCATGAGATTTTGATGCTCTGTCTATGTGAAGGAGCCAGTCATTCCCCCTCTCCTTGGTTTCAGTGCTCGAGGGGTTTGCACGGGATTCTTTCGGTTGCTCTTCTACCCAAGTACACTCGACCAGGAAATCCGCTAAAACTTGAGACTTCATAGCTGTCCTAGGTCGGAACGATAAGTCAAACTCTCCCTGTTTGAGTGCCCACTTTGCCAGTCGGTCAGATGTATCAGGACGGGACAGGACCGCCTTGAGCGGCTGGTCGATGACCACCACGATCGGGTGAGCTTGGAAATAAGGCCTGAGGTGCTGGGCAGAGACGATCAATGCAAAAATGATCTTTTCGACTCTTGCATATGGGTCTCGGCATCATGGAGTACCTTGCTGGTGTAATAGACCAATTTTTGTGTCCTGTCGGTGTCCATGCGAACAAGCATGGAGCTGACAGCTTCGGGAGAAGCCGCGATGTACAGAAAAAGTTCTTCTCCACCCCTTGGCTTGGACACAGCGGTGGGGTAGATAGAAATTCTTTCAGTCTTTCAAAGGCCTCCTAACATTCCCTTGTCCATTCGAACCCGTCGACTCTGCGCAACTCCTTGAAGAAAGGCAAACATCTCTCTGCAGACTTGGACAGAAAACGGCTCAGGGCCGCTACCCTTCCAGCTAAGCGCTGCACTTCCTTCTTATTGGTGGGAGATCTCATGTCCAAGATGGCTCGGACTTTATCGGGGTTTGCCTCGATTCCTCGTTGTGTCACCATGAAACCCAAGAATTTACAGTTGTCACCCCGAAGGCACACTTGCGTGGGTTCAACCTCATCTAGTATCGGCGGAGGTTGCTGAAGGTCTCCGTCAAGTCGGCGATATGGTTGGTGGCACAAATGCTTTTTGTCAACATGTCATCCATGTACACCTCCATGTTGCATTCGATCTAGTCCTCGAAGACTTTGTTCATTAGCCTTTGGTAAGTGGCTCCCGCGTTCTTTAGTCCGAACGACATCACCTTGTAACAGTAGATTCCCTTCTCGGTTATAAAAGAGGTAGCTTCCTCTTTCATCGGGTCCATCCTAATTTTGTTGTACCCAGAGAAAACATCCATGAAACTAAGTGTTTCATGGTCGGATGTAGCATCCACCAGTTGGTCGATCCAAGGCAAAGGGAAGCTATCCTTCAGGCATGCTTTGTTGAGATCGATGAAGTCTACACACATCCTCCAGTTTCCGTTGGCCTTGCGGACCATCATGACGTTAGCCAACCAGTCAGGGTAATGAACTTCCCGAAGGTGGCCCGTAGCTCTCAGCTTGTGAATTTCCTCGTCAATGGCTTTCTGCCTATCCTGAGCAAAGCTTCCTTCTTCTGCCGAATAGGCCGGCACTCTGGCTTGAGATTGAGCCGGTGAGTAATTATCTCCTCAGGGATGCTTGGCATGTCAGATGACGACCATGCAAAGATGTCGGAGTTAGCACGTAGGAAAATCAGGAGTTCATCTCGTGCCTCTTCTGAAAGCAGTGCTCCGACCTGAATAGTCCTCGTCGGATCCTCTCCCAAGGGGAACGTCAGAAGATGCTCAGCTGGCTCCCCTCTCCTCCCCAAGTCTCGGGGTCAAGCGGTTCAAGCGCTGTTGCTCTCTTGGGGACTGGGGGCTAAGTGATAGCATAGCGGGCTCTGTTCTCCCCTCATCTCTCCAACTCCTTGCTGATGGGAACTTGACAAGTAACCTTTTGGTGGAGATGATAGCATCCAACAAGTTCAAACCAGGTCTCCCTAGAATAGCATTGTAAGTCAATGGAATCCGCACTACTATGAAGTTTATGGCAACCGTGCTTTGACGTGGTGGAGTCCCGGCTGTGACGGGGATGGTGATCTCTCCTTCGACCTTCATAGAATCTCCAGTAAAACCCATCAAGGGTGTAATGATGGGTCGAAGGGAAGAATTAGACAGGTTCATCCTAACAAAAGCTTCGTAGCTCAGAACGTCAACAGAACTTCACTATCCACCAAAATTCTTTTTACAGGATGTTTGGCTATTGTTATGGACACGACGACACTGTCATCATGCTTGTTAACTACCCCGTTCAAGTCCTTTTCAAAGAAAGGAATTACAGAGTCTAACCCTCCCGCTGCTTTTTCGAATTATGGCCTACCCCCCAGGAAATCATTGCTATGTCTTTTCTGTTGGTGTGTTGTCTATGCCGACTTGTGGTGCAGGAGGTGCCGACAGACCCGGCGTAGGAAGATTTCCTCTTCAAACGAACTTGCCCAAGTGGCCTTGTTGGACAAGCTCTTCTATGGCCTTCTTCAAAAGGCGACAGTCTTCAGTGTCATGACCATAGTCTCTGTGATATCGGAAGTAAAGCTCCTTGCTACGAGGAATCTCTGACTTCATAGGGGGTGGGCGTCAAAAGTAGGGCTCATCCTCGATTTCTAGCAAGATGTGAGATATCGGAGCGAGGAGAGGGGTAAACTGCTCCTTGGGCATAAGCGCTTGAGGCCGGTTGTCTGAGCGACAAGGTGGCTCGGTCTTCCTGGATCGTCCTCCAGCGGGCTTGTGGATGCTGGCTTCTTGCTGAAACCTTTGTCGGCCTCCCTTCTAGAAGAGTCCGCCTCATCGGTGCAAATATACTTCTGCGTCCGACTTAGTAGTTTAGCATAGGAGCTTGGAGGCTTTTTGTCCAGAGAGTAAGCAAACCTAGAAGGACGAAGTCCCCGCTTCAGGGCTAGAGTAGCCACGGAGTCCTCCAAATTATAAACCTCGAGCGCAGCCTCCTTGAACCGAGCAACGTAGTCCTTCAGAGTTTCACCGCTCCTTTGCTGGACGGAGAACAGGCTATCCGCCACTCGGAGGATCTTTCGGCATGCATCGAAGTGGGTCAGGAAAGATGTCTCAAGTTGTCGGAAAGAGTTGATGCTGCGTGGTGGTAAACGAGAATACCACGCGCGCCGCCTTCCGAAGTGTAGCCGGAAAGGCAACACAGAGAAGGGAGTATCATTCTTTGGACTTGCATGAGGACCTTGTAGCTCTCCAAGTGGTCCAGGAGGTCCGTCGTGTCGTATGGGTCCAGCTAGGGAAGATGGAACCGTGGCTGGACCGGCTCCTCCATGATACGACAAGAAAGCGGGGGACGGCGGTCGTAGTCCATCCCATGAGGGTTGGTTATCCGACGGCTGAGCTCCTCCAGCCGTTGGTTGTACTCATCAAGCTGTTGCTCGGCCCGACGAGCAGTCTTCCTGTTGGTGTCTTCCTTAGGGAGTCAGAAGAGGAGGACGAGGAAGATCAGTGCAAGGGGTGCACATGTCTTGGTTCTTTTTCACCACGCTGCCTGTGGGACCGATCAGAGTGGCGAGAAAGGGTTCGCCGTCGCTTTGAATTCCCCCAGTGGTGAGGTCTCGGAGGTGAGTGGTGGGAGGCCTCAGGAGGGGCCCTACCTTGATGAGGCTGACTGGCTCCATGACCCTCCTCACGGGGCGAAGGGGGTTGAGATGGCCCAGGCATGGCAGCGAAGCAATGCTTCTGTAATCCCCACACCATCGTCATCAGATCTTGTACCTGATGTGTCACGGCATCGAGCCGATCGGACCGGCTAACCTGGGGTGGTGCGGGAGATGGAACATGGAGGTTGTCCTCCGATTGATCAGTCCGTGGGATGTGTTCCGTAGCATGGCTGGTAGAAGCTTCTTGAGCTCGCGTAGTCACCATTGTCTTCCTTGCAGAGGTCATGGGGTCGCAGATGCGTGAGGGTAAACGTCTGTCTGGGTGTACCCCCTACCTGGCGCACCAATCTTTTACTACCAAA
Organism: Calamus simplicifolius; assembly: GCA_900491605.1. NCBI lineage: Eukaryota > Viridiplantae > Streptophyta > Magnoliopsida > Arecales > Arecaceae > Calamus > Calamus simplicifolius. The sequence continues at coordinate 138,930 of UESW01002878.1, forward strand.
TCACTTTTGGGGAGCGTCGACAAAAGAGGAGCTTCGTGGGTCTTCAGAGGTGTGACCGATCGCCTTCTTTAGCCGGGAACCTGCAAGAAAAGTCTTGAACCGGTGGTGCCAGCGGGACCCTCCAACGCTCAAGTCAGTGATCAATGAACAAGAGTTTTGTGATCAAGTCATCATGCATGAGAGAGAGATGGAGAGAGAGAAAAAGGTCCCCTCGCGTTGAGCTTGGGTCCCCTTCTTATACCTATTTGGGGGTCACGTTTACCTCTTCCGTTGGAACCGTCGAATCGGCTTTGTTAGGATGAGTTCCGTGGATGGCGGGTGGGTGAGCCATTGCAGAATAGGTGTCGTGTATATCGATGACTGTTGCGTGTGCTGGCAACTTCCTATAAATTTGGTGGTGACAGGCAGGTCGGCCGTGTTGTGGCTGGCATTTTATATCATCGAGCTTGATATCCGGAGTTGGTTTCATTATCGCAGGGGGAGCGTAGCATGAAGGTAATCGGGACCCAAGACCGAGGTCAAGGCGGGATTTGGAGATGAGCTTGAGCCGGATCCGAGGTTGAAACCGGATCTGAGCTGAATATGAGGCCAAAGCTGAGGCCGAGCCGAATCCGAGACCGAAGCTGAGCTAAGCCGAATCCGAGGCCGAAGCTGAGGCCGAGCCGAATCCGAGGCTGAAGCTGAGGCCGAGCCGAATCCGAGGCCGAAGCCGTCGAGCCGAATCTGGGGCCGAAGCTAAGGCAGAGTCGAATCCGGGGCCGAAGCAGAGGCCGAGCTGAACCCGAGGCCGAGCCGAATCCGGGGCCGAAGCTGGGCCGAGCCGTATCTGGGGCTGAAGCCGAGGCCAAAGCAAATCCGAGGCTGAAGCCGAGGCCAAGCCGAATCCGGGGCCGAAGCTGAGGCCGAGCCGAATCCAAGGCCGAAGCAGAGGCCGAGCTCTAAGCCATCATAAATTATTCAAAAATTGTGTGGTATGTTATTGTACCGCCTGATGGTGATTAGCCACATCACTATTTTTTCATATTTAATCTGTACAATATGCTGTGTAGATTTAAATTTCTTACAATTGGTATAAGAGCCTCAATACCTCTACCTTATTTTGTTGCGAATGTTTCCATGGTTTTAGGATTTAAATAAATCTTCTATAGCAATAATCATTATCATTCATGCCCACTGGCCTTCCAAGTGGATTTCATTCATAGATGATGTAGTATCAGGAGATTTTGCCAATGATAAAAAAAATTATCTTATTCTCTGTCGGACAGAGAATAAGCTGTTCGCCACCCGAGGGATCCTTCAGCAGATGTCGAAGTGAGCCAGGAAGGTCCTCTTCAACTGCTAAAAGGAGTCGATATTGCATGGTTAGAGGCAATAATACCAAGCATGAGCAGCCTTCCGAACAGTAGTGGGGAAAGCGATGCAGAAGAAGGCATCGGTTTCCCCTTGGACTTGCATGAGAGCCTTGTAGCTCTCAAAGTGATCAAGCAGATCCATGGTGCCATCGTACATTTCCAGCTGGGGAAGGCAGAACCAAAAGGGGAGCGGTTCCTCTGTAATGCGATCGATGAGGGGAAGACGACTGCCATAGTCTACCTCCGACTGGTCGGTGAGTCTGCGGTTGAGCTCTTCCAATCGGCAATGGTACTCATTGAGGCATCGTTCCACCTTGTGATTGATGTGCCCGCCAGTGAACCCCTCTCCTGATGACTTAAGGGGCGAACCGGGAGAGGGGTGGCACTAGTGTCGATATCCCTATTCAGACTCCTTCCCACATCGCCGCCTAGGAGAAGGGTTGCTTGGATGGCGAACGGAGATTGAGGCCTCTTGGTGGCCTCATGGTGGCGGTGCTCTGGTGAGGCATAGCGGCGATGAGTCTCCTGATGGAGAGACCTCCTATGGGTGGATTACCGACTGGCCTATGCGGGGGCCACTCGAAGCAAGAGGGGCCTTGGCTACTGCTCTATGGCCATAGAGTCTGCTTTTGTAGCTCCTAAACCGCTACCACCAATGCCTGGACTTAATGGGTAAGGGTGGCGAGCTGGTCCAACTAGGTGATCTAAGGTGATGGTGATGGTGGAGCAGGAAGGCTGGCCTCCCACTGTTCGATCTGCCAAAAAAGCCCTCCCACACGGCTGATGGAGGCTTCTTGAGTACACATTATCACCATTATTAATACAGAGGGGATGGAGATATGTAGCCTAGTGCTGTTGGTCTTTCCTTCTCCTGCTTCTCCTACCTAGCACGCTAATCTGTTATCGCCAGATCACCTTCCTTGATCGTCAACGAGCATCCAGTCGCCTTCTTCAGCGGAGTGAAAAATCTTTCGGTGGGCTGCATTCCGATTGAAAGCCTACAAAAAGATTCTGGTAGGGACCCTCTAATGCTCAAATTAATACTCCGGGTAACAGCCATGAGCTTGAAAGAAAGCTCGAGAGTCTTAGAGAGAAATGTTCTGTGTGAGCTTGTGTTTGGGCATCGTTTGCTTACCTAGTTGAGGGTCCCTCTTATCATTTTATAGATATTTGTGAGACTCGAGGTGTAACTACCTGTCAGAGCATGCACGGTAAGGACAGTAACAGCAGGGTTTGCCTTCCTCATTGCATGTCAAGGTTGGTAGGCCAGGTCCTATTTGATAGGGGTAATCATAGCAAAGTTGGTGGGCCAGGTCCCGTCAAATACGAATGGCCGCAGTAGAGTTGGTGGGCTAAGTCCTGTCAGATACGGGTGGCTATAGCAGAGTTGGTGGGTCAGGTCCCATCAGATGTGGATAGCTGTAGCAGGACTGGTGGGCCCTATCAAATCTAAGCAATCGACAGATCTGTCTCCCACGTCGCATTTTCATTAAGCTTTTGGATCATGAGAGACTGTACCAGCAATCTGAGTGGTTGGTTGGGCCGCATGAGTGGTCCCTGTGAGGGATCCTACCCAGACTACTAGCTGGAGGTGCTATCTAGATGGCCAAGTCGGGTCCTACTCAAGCGGCCAGCTGGAGGCGCTACTCGGATAGCCAAGTTTGGGTCCTATCCAGCTGGCTGGAGGTGCTACCCGGATGGCCGAGTTTGGGTTCCATCCGAGTGGCTGACTGGAGGCGCTACTCGGGTGGCCAAGTCGGGGTCCTACCCGACTGGCCAGCTAGAGTTGCTCTGAAAGGGTGATCACCACCATTGATTGGGTATGATCTTATCAGCTTCATTAGATGATCTCCGCCGTTGGTTGGATGTGACTCCATCGGCCACATTACTTATCATTGCTGCAAAATGAAATACACACCCTTGCTCCCTTCCTTCTTAATTGTGGTTGTGCATTGTTTGCAACAAAAAAGAAAAAAAATGGTTACTAATCCACATGTATGTTCCATGATCCCTTGTAAGTGGCTCATTTTTCTCTCACAGGGTGACGAGAGAAACCATTACTGCAGAAATTAGAGGCCATGCTCTAAAAGCTCCACAAAATGATGAGGTCAATTAGGAAAGGGAGTTGTACTTAAGATGCTGGCAGTGCAACTCTGTAACCTGGCTGTGGATTATCCGGGTTGCAATAATTGCATGGCAGGCCCATTGCGGTGGCTACATACCGCAAAAATAGACCCATTAAGGTATGGTTTACAACATGGCAAGGTTTTAAATACTGGCCAGTAAAAGTTTTAGATAAGACTTTGGAATATGCTTTGTGCATTGCATACCATGCAGAACGCGTGCGTTGTGCCAGATGATTTGTCCACATGCACGAGGAGTCCAGGGTACGATGGGTCCTACTCCATAAAAAAATAATTTCACTAGGTTTTCTGTACATGCAGATGAATCATGCTGTACAGTGCACACAATTTATTTTTTTAAAGAAAAAGCCTTATTGTACTGTTCTTTGATGTAGCAAGCATCGGATGCACGAATTGGTTATGCACCCATCTGTCATCCGTGCTGAGGCCCAATGAACCTTGATGCTTACTGCACGTACAGTAATATGGATGCGCAGCCAATCCGCACACTTGATGCATGCTTATTGCACCAAAGAATGGTGCAGCAAGTCATTTCCTTGATCTCTAAGCTTAAGATCGGCCTTCTTATGAAACAGCCATATTTCTAAGGCCGGCCCATTCCCTCAAGCCTAAAATATTGGCCCAAGCCTATCAAAAAAGATGAGGACTTACTCAAGCTTGGCAGGCTCCTCGGCCTACGAACAGGTCTAGCTAGATTGAGAATCCCGTCTAGAGGTGAAGCGAGGTCTGGCCATTTTAGGCGGTGGAGCCGAAGCGGTGGCGATCGTGCAGGGGGTGGTGGGCAGTGAGGGCGGAGAGGAGGTGGTTTTGCCAAAGCCAAAAGGGTTGAGGGTGGTGAGGAGGTTGTTTAAGGGGTTGAGGACGGCAAGGAGTCTTCCAGAGCGGCCAGGCTGGTCGCCTTGCGTTGGGAAGAGGGAGATGAGATGCCATGCAGTCTTTCCCCCTCCGTATAATGTCACAAACAATGAAGCTGGGTTGGGTCGGATAAAGATTGGGTCGGGTCAACAATGTTTGCATGGATATGAGGCTGCGTTGGATCGGATTAAGATTTGGGTCGGGTCCTACGTTGTGCCATACCCAGATACAACCGCAGGTGATGCCGATCGAGATTGATATCATTTAGCCTTCCCTCCTTCCCCATCACCCACAATTGACTTCTTTTCTCTGATTCTGCACCGAGAGTTGTTCGGAACAAGCGCTGGAAAGAGATTATATTGAAATTTAAAAACCGTAGAAAGAGAAATTCAAGAAGAGGGCTTCCTGACCGTAACGGGCACGGGGGAGAAGCAGCGGCAGAATCACTGGAGCTTCTCTCTCTAGCTTCAAAATGAGAGAGACGTGATCCAAGACTGTTAAAAACCTTCTTTTTCCAGGCTTATCCACCTTTCAAACTTTGATCAGGGTTACTGTCTATTATCTTCGTACATAGCAACGGCGTAACGCCGACGGCAGTCTATGATTTCTTAGGTGAGGATGGCGATCAAGGCCGAGGAACCAAAAATTAAGATCCTAGACAATAAGATGGATATCAGAGACAAAGTTCTGCAACCAATAAATAATATTAGTTTCTTAACTTTATTCATAACAAGGTCAATCTATCCTGATTCCTTCCCCACAGTCGAAGAAAAAAATAAAATTTAAGAGCTGAGTCCGGCTTGCCTCTGCATGGCCGCTGTGAAAGAGTGGGCAGCATCTCCATTTGCATCGCTCTATTTAATTACTGTCAAGTAAAAAAAATAAAAAAATAGTTGATGCGATGCTAGGGTGCCACTTGATAGTTTTAATAATCTTTTAGATCCATGAATGCAGGTTTTAAAGTTATGACCTTGCTGGCTAATTAAGAAGACTAACGTTATCTATTTGATTTGCCCATATCCTCTTCTGTGTGGCCCTGATTTTTATATGTGTGTTTTTTTATTTATTTATTTTTAACGTCCATGCATCCACCCACTCCCCTACGAGTGCATGCATCTCAAGGGTGTTCCGCCATTGTTGATGGACCAATCAACCCTGAAAATTTGCTTTGATGCCATGTTCAGTGAGCAATTAACTCCAAACGCTTAAAAAGATAGCAAAATGTTACCAATACATGATAGATGAAACTGTTAGTGTGTACCCTATATCCAATCGAATTAGATGCTAGTTTGTACATTTTACATTATGAATGCAAATCAAATATTATTAATTTCTTTATCTATCCAGGTGTTAGATATATTTTACTTATGAGATAAGGTTCAAAAGAATGTGAACTGTGCATATGGAATTTGTAATAGAAATTACAATGTGAGATCCAAAATTGTACATTATGATTTATTCTTTAAATTTCTCTAGTCGATGCATAGACAGAACTGGGCACTGTCGAATGCCGTGAGATTAGCGCACATTGCATATCTTCGTCCTTGTGGTGAGCAGCTGATCGCACAAGCTAAAGTATGAAGGTACTTAGATAGGTGTGTGGATGCTCTAGATGATCCGCACAAATCCCATATGGATATTCTATATAGTGTCAATGGTTGATCTTTGATAATGTGGTGCGAGTGATCCTTTGACTTGATATCTTCATTGTATCTCATGTGTGGAATGTCATGCTTTGATGACATGCAAACGTCACTCTAGCCACGGATGGCAAATATGGTATCGATTGGGTATGACAGAAAGTATATGAAGGTAGTGTTTGATCAAGATAGGATTTATCTTCCTTGATAGAGGGTTTTATCCCGCGGCCACTTGATGGATTAAATTGACTATTAAATCCTTGCAAGGTTGAGTTGAAATTTGAAATAATTTCGAAGATCCAATTCATGTGAGTTAATTTTTTCTAAAATCAAGTAAATAAAGATTAATTACACGATTGACACATTCCATACCAGTGATTGATCTGAGATATGTGATGAAGAAATTGAATCGTACGTTAACCGTTCATAGAAAAGTGTTGTTGATGATCACGTCAACAAAACCCTTAACACTTGGGTGCTCGTGATGCTTTGTTAGAGATCGCTCATGATCTATAATCAAGGATTCTTTGACTTAATCAAGGAGTTGATTTAGTTAAAGAATTGACTTGGATAATGTGTTGATCAAGTCAACCCTAGGGTCAATTAAGGGACATGATTATTGCCAACGTGTCAAGGGACCTAATGGCTCTTACGCATTAAGAGATTTTGGATGAAGTTAAAATGAGAATTATGTTGGACTTAATTCAGATTAGATGACTAATTAATTAGGATTTGGTTTAACTTAATTTTAATGTGAGAACATGAAATTGATGAATAGGATTTATCATAGAGAAAAGTATTTTGTATCCAAAGGAGAGAGACCTTTTGTACATATGATGTACATATAAAATTTATTTATTGGATACCATGTTAGGCTTAATCCATATGATGGATAGCTTAAATTAATTGAGATTAATAATATGATATTTAATTTGGTCCATATAATGTCATGATTTGATTCATGAAAATACAATTGAATTGAGAGCTAAGATCGTGCCATGTGGAGGATGATTCCATACCCATGTGATGGGCATGATCCATCTCCACGTCGTACCCATGATTTGGGCATCATCATAAAGCCAAATCCAAGGTTGAGGCATTGATTTTAATGGATAACCAATTTTTTATTTTTTAGGAATGCGGTTTGGTGATTGTAATCCTAACATGATCATGATAACAAATATCCTAAATTTGTTAGAATATTTTGTTATCAACTTGATATAGTTGCATGGTTGGGTGGTTGAAATAAAATCTTTCTTTTTATGGAACCACACAACCTCCTCTTCATGAAATAAAAGGAGAGAGATGTTCCCTTGAAAATATCACCTAACCCCTTTCTCTCTCTCTCTTGGATGCTCACACCCCACTTTCTCTCTCTAGGATGTTCTCTCTCTCTTGGACATCCCACATCCTTTTGGGCGATTGAAGATGCTTCTCTCTCTTCTTTGGTAGGTTGAAAGGAGGCTTTTTCTTCTCTCTTGGTTGATCAAAATTTGATCTTGATCAAAAAATTATTTTCTTTGATAGATCAAGATTTGATCTTGATCAAGAAATCTTTTCTCTCTTGATTGATCAAAATTTGATCTTGATCAAGAAATTATTCTCTCTCTTGATTTAAAAAATCAATTGAAGAAGAAAAGAGGCGCTAACACCCCTCACTGGAAGGTCATCATCCAGTTTTGGGAGGACATCATCTAAATATCTTTGCGTAGATCACTATTAGAGGCCGAACACGTGAACGATTAGTGGTAAATCATTTACCAGCTTCATCAGTCTTCATCCCCAATAAAGAACATAGGTATAATTTAAAATTAATTTTAGATTTAATTTTATTAACTGAATCTATTCCTTAAGGATCTTGAGCTTTGAAAATTAAATTCGTGTTAATTTTATCTATCATTGCATAATATATAGATTTTAATTCATAATTAAAAATAAATACACGAAATTTCCAATAGAAACTTCACCTTCCAAGTCTTGTTTGCATCAGTAATTTAGCATTAGAGAAGAAAACGAAAGTTTTCTCATCCAATTTGCTGATGTTAAGTGTGATATACATTGTGGATCATTTCCTTCTTAGCCTAAATTTATTTTTGAGGTCAACTAATTACTCTATAAATCATTGGAGTCAAGGTTTCTCGAAGGTCATATGAATATCTTGCTTGTTAATTATTTAAACTTAAAATTAATATTTCTAGCTCATTAATATCAACTATTCTTTTACATCAAAAGAAGAGAAAATATTATCAAATATTAATCCTAACAATTAATCATATCAATGACCTATTAGCATCTAAATTTTTGGATTTAAAAAAGAAAGAGATTAAATAATTTAAAGAAATTGCTTAATAAAACTAAGAATATGAACAATTTACTATATGCAGATAAGGCAAAGTAATAATGGCTATAGTTCTTGAATTTTAGTTCATATTTTCAATAATAGTTAGATCTATTATAATTCATCTCAGCCGTTAGTTTGACTATGCCCTTAATCATGAGCACAAAACATTCAATTAATGTTTTTAGTAAGGAAGAAATATATTTGATTAGCATTATATTCACTTTTAAAAGTTATTAAATATATATTTTTTAAAAAAATATATTAGCTAATACTAAATCATATACTTGATATGCTTGATCAACTAAAGAAAGAAATTACTAAGTTATTAGCTTACTCTCTCTTTCTCTCTCTATCTCTCTCTCTCTCATCTAAGCCTTTTCCCAACTAAGTTATTAGCTTACATAATATTTAATTTGTTTCTCAAAGTCACAGAATGAGTAGGGCCAAGATGTAAAGGGACTCAAGCAAGGATCTAATTAGTTTAATGTACTAATATTATCTCTAATCTTTGAAGTACAAAGAAAACTATAATTGAATAATTTTAGTATTATGTCTGATGTGTTCATTGATTTGAATATCATTGATGATATATTATGTTGTTGTGAAAATAAATGAAGATAAAAAAAATCGTAGGAAAAAGATCTTCTTTTTTGCCTATCTATGATTTTATAAAAGTAGCAGGTAAAAGCTTTCCCACTTTTGTCTACAACTTTTTTTAACTTTTGTCGATAGCAGACAGCAGAAATCGTAGGAAAAAGTTTTTTTTTATAATTTTTTAATCTTTTTTACGAAAAAAATCGTAGGCAAAAGTAATTTCTTTTGTAGTATATATATAGAGAGAGAGAGAGATAGAGAGAGAGATGGGGGATCAATGAAGGTACTTTGACTTGTATGATCCAAGCCACAAGCGAGAGAAAAGCTAGGCCGATTTACGTTGTTGACAATTTCTCCATCATTGTTTGATGGTATAGATAACAAAAAAAAAACAAAAAACAAACACAAATCCTTGAAAGATGGAACTGAAGATTAGAAAGGTTGTCCATTACAAAACAAAAACAATTCTCTTCTTCGTTCTTTCACACAGACATTTGGCTAAGAAATCCAAGACACTAACATTATAAGCAGAAGCACTAATTAGCAGAACCAACTCACATGAATGGAGAAATGGGAGAAGCAATGACAGCATATCACACCATGATTATTGCGAAAAATAACAAAAGAACAACTAAAACATAATTTACGATGAAGCATGCTTTCGAAATTAGTTTCGACCTTAAAGACCCTTTTTGATTGAGAGAATTG
>UESW01002879.1:0-56450 GCA_900491605.1 Calamus simplicifolius
GAAAAGAACAAGGAAGGAAGGTTCACTTATATGGAAACCTCCTCCTTAAGCTTGTGTTCCTTCGGCTCACCATAGAAGGAGAGCTTGAGGGTGATGCGAAGCATCACCCTCGCGCACGCGCACGCGCACGCGCGTGTGCGAAGGGCGCAATGGGCGCTTTGTAGGCGCACTTTGCACTTCTTTTTGATGATGAAGATCAGACGGTAGAAACTGATCAGGATTGAGATGAGGGGCTGAGATCAAACGATGACTTGGATTGATCACAACCATTGGTGATCGCTGATCAGGATTGATCATGACCGTTGATGATTTGACCGTTGAAGGTTGACCAGTCAACTGGTCAAGGTTGACCAGTCAACGTTTGACCGGTCAACGGTTGACCATCAGGACCGTTGATAAGGTGTCCCTTCGATCAAATGATAAGTCAATCGAACCGTTGATGATAAGGCGTCCCTTCAATCAAACGGTTGTAGATAAGTCATGTTCTGATAACGTGATCATCAGATCACAATTATGAAAGGGCTTATCTGATCTTCAGATCTTCAGATCACAGCCTGAAAAGGCTTATCTGATAACATGATCTGAAAATCACGAAGTGAATGGGCTTATCAAACATCCTTTGATCAAAAGAATTCGAATTAATTTAATTCGTAAGGTTGCTTCCAAGGGGCATAAGGTTGCTTCCAAGAGGCATAAGGTTGCTTCCAAAGGGCATCTAAAAACTATAAATAGGACCCTAGACCCTCTCATTTCATCATCCCAAGCCCATTCCGAATTGAGTTCAATTCAATTCTTGTTCTTCTCTCTTAGGCATTTGCATACTTTCCTAAGGATAGTATAGCAATAGTGCATTGAAAAGAGAGTTGCATTCTTGGTTCGATTATTTTGGTGAATTGTAGTGCTGCTTTCATCAAAAGGAGACTGTTGTATCCTGGGAGACAATCGTCATACTGACCGTGAGCACCATTGCGGGACGAAATTGTCTTAAGGACATAGAGTATAACTCTAGCCTCAGTCTGATTCAAGTAGGTAGCCACCATCTGCCACATACACACCCAACAATCTTAAGACAATTTCCGTCCTCCAGAAGTGCTGCTGCAGATGGCTACCATGCATACATCCGTTCAAGCCGAGAAGCCGGAGAAGTTTACCGGCACTGACTTCAAGAGGTGGCAACAGAAGATGCTGTTCTACCTCACAACTCTGAATCTAGTCAGAGTATTGAATGAAGATCCGCCTGTCCTGAAGGAAGGGGAGACCGACAAGCAAGTCATTGCTGCGGTGGAGGCATGGAAGCACTCAGACTTCCTTTGCAAGAATTATATACTCAATGGTCTGGACAATACCCTGTACAATGTGTACAGTAGTATTGCTACTGCCAAGGAGTTATGGGCATCCCTAGATAAAAAGTACAAAATAGAGGATGCTGGACACAAGAAATTTGTGGTTGGAAGGTTCCTAGACTACAAAATGGTCGACCACAAACAGTTATGGAGCAAGTCCAAGAGCTCCAGATCATCCTGCATGAGATACATGCAGAGAGAATGTCTCTTAGCGAGTCATTTCAGGTAGCAGCTATCATAGAGAAGCTACCACCATTATGGAAGGACTTCAAGAACTACCTGAAGCACAAGCGGAAGGAGATGGGACTTGAAGACCTAATTGTCCGCCTAAGGATCGAGGAGGACAATAAGAGCCAAGAAAAGAAGGCAGGAGGACAACCTGCTGAGCCAAAGGCCAACCTCATAGAAGGGAAGAAGAAACGCAAGTTTCCAGGCGAAGGCTTTAAACAGAAGAAGGGCAATCCAAAGAAATATAAATTCAAGGGAAAGTGCTTTGTTTGTGGTAAGCAAGGACACAAATCCAAGGACTGCCGTTTCAAGGATAAAGAAAAGAAAGAGGTCAACATGACTGAATCCCTATCCAAAGAGATATCCGAGATGATGCTGTCAGCAGTTGTATTTGAAGCAAACATGGTTGACAAAGCAAATGAGTGGTACATAGACACTGGAGCTACCAGACATGTCTGCTCTGATAAGAGTATGTTCTCATCATATACTCCTATCAATGGCAGAAATCTGTTCATGGGTAACTCCGCGACATCCAAGATAGAAGGAATTGGCCGCATTGTTATGAAAATGACATCTGGCAAGGAGCTTCTACTGAATGATGTGCTACATGTCCCTGACATCCGGAAGAATCTCATATCAGGCTCCCTCCTAAGCAAACATGGCTTTAGGATGGTTTTTGAGTCTGATAAATTTGTACTCACAAAGGGGGGTATATTTATAGGAAGGGGTTACTTGAATAATGGTTTATTCAAGGTCAATGTAATGACTGTACACAGAAACCTTGAAATGAATAAAGCATCTTCTTCTGCTTATATGGTTGACTCTTCTTGTCTATGGCATGATAGATTAGGACATGTAAATTTTAATTCATTACGAAAATTAATGAAATTAGAATTATTACCTAATCATGAAATCGATCCACATTACAAGTGTGAAGTGTGTGTTGAAGCTAAGTTAGCAAAAACACCATTTCCATCAGTTGAAAGAAATACTGAACCTCTTGACTTAATTCACAGTGATCTATGTGATTTAAAGTCAATTCAAACTAGAGGAGGTAAAAAGTATTTTATAACATTTATAGATGATTCAACAAGATACTGCTATGTGTATCTACTAAAGTCTAAAGATGAGGCTTTAGAAGTGTTTAAATGTTATAAGAATGAAGTTGAAAATCAACTTGGAAAAAGGATTAAGGCCATAAGGAGTGATAGAGGTGGTGAATACGATGCACCTTTTGACAAATTCTGTCAGGAGCATGGCATTATTCATCAAACTACTGCTCCTTACTCACCTCAATCTAATGGAATTGCGGAACGTAAAAACCGCACATTAAAAGAAATGATGAATGCTATGTTAATAAATTCTGGTACACCGCAGAATTTATGGGGAGAAGCAATTCTCTCAGCAAATCATATTCTTAACAAGATACCTCTTAAGAAGAAGGATGTTACACCATATGAGTTATGGAAAGGAAAGAAGCCTTCCTACAATTACTTAAGAGTGTGGGGGTGTCTAGCTAAAGTAGCTATTCCGGACCCCAAAAAGGTCAAGATAGGACCTAAAACTGTTGATTGTATATTTATCGGCTATGCACATAATAGTAGTGCATATCGCTTTCTAGTACATAAATCAGATATATCTGATATACAGATAAATACAATCATGGAATCAAGGAATGCAACATTCTTTGAAGATATATTTCCAAGCAAAAGGAAATTAGAAATAAGTTCAAATAAAAGAACTTATGATAATACTGCTAGTAGTAGTCATCAGGATGAATATCCTGAAGATGAACCTAGACGCAGTAAGAGACCAAGAATAGCAAAGTCTTTTGGTCCTGATTATGTAACTTATATGTTACAAGATGAACCTCAGACATTCAAAGAGGCAATGTCTAATCCAGAAGCACCCTTTTGGAAAGAAGCTGTCAATAATGAAATTGAGTCCATCATGCATAATCATACCTGGGAGTTGGTAGACCTACCATCTGGTATGAAACCTTTAGGGTGCAAGTGGATATTTAAGAAAAAGCTAAAAGCTGATGGATCAATTGACAAGTATAAAGCCAGATTAGTGGCTAAGGGCTTCAAACAGAAAGAAGGTATAGACTTCTTTGATACCTATTCACCAGTAAGTAGAATAACATCTATAAGAATGTTAATCGCTTTTGCAGCCATTAACAATCTTGAAATTCATCAAATGGATGTTAAAACTGCTTTTCTGAATGGTGAATTAGATGAGAAATATACATGGAACAACCTGAGGGATTTATTGTTCCAGGGCAAGAAAAGAAGGTGTGTAGACTTGTTAAATCCTTATATGGATTAAAGCAAGCACCTAAGCAATGGCATATAAAATTTGATAATGTAATGTTATCAAATGGATTCAAAATAAATGAATGCGACAAATGCATATATGCCAAATCCCTATCTGAAGGGTATGTGATAATCTGCTTATATGTAGATGACCTGTTAATCATTGGTAGTAATACTGAAATGATTAAACAGACTAAGAAAATGTTGATCAAACATTTTGATATGAAAAATATGGGTGTTGCAGATGTTATACTAGGGATTCGAATCACTAGAACATCTGAGGAAATAATATTATCTCAATCTCATTATATTGAGAAAATATTAAATAAGTATAAAAAGTATGATACTAGCCCGGTGAAAACACCTGTAGATGTTAATCTACATTTGGCTAAGTATACTGGAGAACCCATATCTCAATTGGAATACTCACGTATAATTGGCAGTTTAATGTATGTCATGAATTGTACTCGTCCTGACATAGCATATGCTGTCAATAAGTTGAGTAGATTTACAAGTAATCCAGGTCCAAATCATTGGACAGCTCTAATAAGGGTATTAAGATATCTGCGATATACCCTAAGTTATGGATTACATTATTCAAGATATCCAGCTGTATTAGAAGGATACAGTGATGCTAATTGGATATCTAACACAGAAGATACAAAATCCACAAGTGGATATGTATTCACCTTAGGAGGAGGTGCTGTGTCATGGAAATCTTCTAAGCAAACATGTATAGCTCGATCCACTATGGAATCTGAGTTTATTGCCTTAGAAAAGGCAGCTGAAGAAGCAGAATGGCTTCGAAACCTTTTAGAAGAATTCCATGTTGGCCAAAGCCTGTGTCTGCAATATGCATACATTGTGATAGTCAATCGGCAATATGCAGAGCACAGAATAAGATATATAATGGTAAGTCTAGACATATACGTCGCAGACATAATACCATTAAGCAGTTACTTGAAATTGGTGTAATTTCTATTGACTATGTTCAGTCAAAGAAAAACCTAGCGGATCCATTAACAAAGGGGTTACCAAGAGATCAAGTAAACTGTTTATCGAGGGGAATGGGTTTAAAACCTATAACTGAAAAATCTTCATAGTGGATACCCAACCTAGCTGACTGGAGATCCCAAGATCTAGGTTCAAAAGGGACAACTAAATTATGAAGAGACTTGATAGCACTAAGGATGTACAATCCTACTCATTCCTATGATAATTGGTGCTACCTGCTAAAGGTACTAGGATAAGCATTGCTTTTAATGATTCTTATGACATGAACATCATGTGGGGTATAGCAGGATACTCTTAATAAGAATCACCTATGTGAGTGTGAACTGGGCCAATTCTATGAGAATTTTAAGGTTTAATTCTCTGAAGCACTCATGAGACCAGGAGTTGTTCGGGGCCAAAATGAACACAACCATGAGAACCACAAGAATGCTCGGGAAGAAGTTGCGTGATTGTTATTGTCTTAGTTTACACAAAACGCTGAAAGGTTCAAGACATCGCGTTCACCTTTTAGCAAGTAAACTCGATAACAACTCACTAAGGAAGGTTCAAAGCCACAAGCTACCTATCCCGATACAACTTCATCCCATTATACTCTCTTTAGTGTGTCTGCATATTCATTTGCATTAAAATCCTTTTATGTGGGGGTTTGCCTTGCCAATCTTTGCTAATCTTTGATCTAAGTCCAATTTCCATTCATGTGGGGGATTGTTGGGTAATGGGCCAAAATAGGTCATGAAAACCCTAATGGGCCTTGAAAGCCCATTAACCCCTTATGTATGTGAATGAGAAATTGCGGGGACATTTAGTCCCACATCGAAAAGAACAAGGAAGGAAGGTTCACTTATATGGAAACCTCCTCCTTAAGCTTGTGTTCCTTCGGCTCACCATAGAAGGAGAGCTTGAGGGTGATGCGAAGCATCACCCTCGCGCACGCGCACGTGTGCGAAGGGCGCAATGGGCGCTTTGTAGGCGCACTTTGCACTTCGCAGATCAACGATGACTTGATCAGATTGAGATCAGATCAAACGATGACTGGATGATCGCTGATCAGGATTGATCATGACCGTTGATGATTTGACCGTTGAAGGTTGACCAGTCAACTGGTCAAGGTTGACCAGTCAACGTTTGACCGGTCAACGGTTGACCATCAGGACCGTTGATAAGGTGTCCCTTCGATCAAATGATAAGTCAATCGAACCGTTGATGATAAGGCGTCCCTTCAATCAAACGGTTGTAGATAAGTCATGTGATTATCTGATAACGTGATCATCAGATCACAATTATGAAAGGGCTTATCTGATCTTCAGATCTTCAGATCACAGCCTGAAAAGGCTTATCTGATAACATGATCTGAAGATCACGAAGTGAATGGGCTTATCAAACATCCTTTGATCAAAAGAATTCGAATTAATTTAATTCGTAAGGTTGCTTCCAAGGGGCATAAGGTTGCTTCCAAAGGCATAAGGTTGCTTCCAAAGGGCATCTAAAAACTATAAATAGGACCCTAGACCCTCTCATTCCAATCATCCAAATCCATTCCGAATTGAATCAATTCAATTCAGTTCTTCTTCTCTCTTAGGCATTTGCATACTTTCCTAAGGATAGTATAGCAATAGTGCATTGAAAAGAGAGTTGCATTCTTGGTTCGATTATTTTGGTGAATTGTAGTGCTGCTTTCATCAAAAGGAGACTGTTGTATCCTGGGAGACAATCGTCATACTGACCGTGAGCACCATTGCGGGACGAAATTGTCTTAAGGACATAGAGTATAACTCTAGCCTCAGTCTGATTCAAGTAGGTAGCCACCATCTTCCACACAACACCCCGCAAACAGAACCATCCAAATGATCGTCCAGCCATGTCATCTATTGTTTTTATGTTGGAAAATGAGACCACAATACATGTTACACCTAGACAACCTACTTATACCATGGAGAGAGCCAATATGAATATGATGCCCAAATGCAAAATCTTCATATATTTTCTGTAAACAATATAACTATTACAATACCAGAGGGACGGTAGAATCTTAAGGATTCTCTAATGTCTAGCTTCACTAATAGCATCCATGTCACCAATGGAATGATTAGCAAATGTTGGTGGAAAATTTCGTATTGCTTAGCTTTTTTATTTCTTTTTTGAGTTATTGCTCTCATGAGAATTTCTTGTCACTGTTTCAAATCCTTTATAACCCTAATCGTCTTTCATCTTTTCTTGTTAAAATGTTAAAATTCCATGAGACTAACCCCACTTCATTATACCAAATTGATTGGCTGGTTGCCTAGTCATTCTTTTCAGGATCGAGGCCTCTATATTGAGCAAGCTCAGACTAACATTTTGTGAACGGTTTTCTTTTCCTTTTTTTTTTGAATAATCTGAATGCTTATATTTTTGCAAAGATAAGGGAAAAAAAGGTATGCCAATAATTTTGGGTACAGACTGAAGAGGTTGCTCCGCAGTTGGTATCTCTAGGCTATTTGTGAAGACATCCAACTGAGGACAGAAGAGTGATGTGGTTATAGTAGGAGAGAGCATTCCAATTGAGAAGTTAATTGGCTTACTATTATTCAGCCTTATGCATCTTATTATAATTATACACAACCAAGAATCGTTGCATTCTCATCGTATAGGATCAACTAAAATTAATGAAATAGCTTAAGTTTCTAATAATTTGTTATATAAGATAAGTGGTAGTTCACGTGTTTGCATCAGAATGGCGCATCAATTATTCTACTAATTTTAACTAAGCCAATGTAATGAAGCATCATAAATGCAATATTTTTAAAAATTAAGGGACTAAATTTGAACACCAAAAGAATATTTTAGCCTTCAAATATCTAGCTGCCTAAAGAGTTTCAACCAAGCAGGCGCGGGCCACATTGGTCTTGCCCAAGTCCGTGCTCTTTGTTTTGTAGTAGAAAAAGTTTGTGACGATTGATGCACGATGCATGCACACATACCAAAGGTAAAAATAATTTTTTTATTTTTGACATGCGTATGCACTACGCACCAATCTCGAGCGTGATGCAGCTGGCTGCATCGCACCAAGACTTTTCCTTGCTGCATCGCACCAAGACTTTTCCTTTGTAGTAAGAGTTCTACAGCAAGCCAATCTGGATGCATTCGCTGCACCGCACCAAGACTTTTCCTTTGCAGCAAGAGTTCTGGATTCATTCCCCAGTGTTTGAGCAGCCAGCTAGTTTTCGGACTGCCGGCCGAGGACTTGTTTCGAATGGGTTCTGGCCCAGAGTAGTTTATTAATTTCATGATGTTTTTGGAGGATGAGAAAGAATGAAGGATGAGTAAATGACAAAAGGGGCTGCTTTTGGACCTAGCTTGTAGACGTGCTCAACGCTTGCACAATTAAAATAATAATATTACTTGTTATAGAACTACAAATTGGTCGATTTAGCTTAGGTAACGCCCGATCTCTAGCTTGACCTGGTCCCTATCTTACTTGGATATGGGAGTTCAGGTTATAGAATCGTTGCTTATTCATAACAATCATAGTGATAATTAGGTTTCATACTAAAATTAATTATACATGATTCTCAATTGCAATAGGCCATTTAAAAAGACAACAAGAGAGTCATAGGTTGCATGATTCTCGTCTTCAAAGTACCATTAATATACAAAGAGAATCACTTGCGGGTACTTTTGCATATAATCATAAAAATCAAAGAAAATTACTTGTAAAATGGATAGTTAAGGATGAATTTACCTTTTAGTTTATGTGAATCTTTTAATTTTAAAGAATATGTTTAATTAGCTCTACAACCTACTTATAGAAGAACTAATAGGCGTACTTTTAGAAAAGTAGTTATGACAAACTTTTTAGTAATGAGACAAAGTTTAATTAATACGCTCTCTATTTTAAATACAAAAGTTTCTTTAACTTCTGGTAAATGCAAAAGTTTCTTTTAACTTCTAGTATTTGGTATGTATAATTATTTTATTGCTAGTACTACTCATTATATTGATAATGATTAGCAATTAAATAAATGTATTCTTACTTTTCATGCTTTTGATTTTTTGCTGGGTAACAAATTTTAAATGCTATTTATCAATCTGCATGCTCATATAATATTAATGATAAAATTATGTCTATTACTTTTAATGCATCTAATAATAATTCTATTGTTGCATTATTGAAGGACTCATTGCATCCTATATTAAATAAAATTTATTGCATATTAGATACGCATGTCATATCTTAAATCTTTCTGTTCAAGCTGGCATGGGCATGATTCAAGATGTTATTTCAAAATTAAAAATATAGTTTCTTTTATTCATGCATCAAGATCAAGACTTCAAGAATTTAAGCAACTATGTATAGATCATGGTAAATATTTTAAAAAATTTAAACTTGATGTAATTACTCGTTGGAACTCAACATATAGTATGATACATGATACATATCCATATAAAAATTTATTAAGTACATATTAATGATCATGGATTAGGCTTTACATTGACTGAAACTGATTGAAGTAAAGGTAAAATTTAAAAGATTTTTTGGTTAGTTTTTATAATACTACTAATGTTCTTTCTGGTATTTATTATCCAACTTCATGTTTATTTTTATAGCATATATAATTAGTCAAAAATTTGCTGAACATAGATATGATAATGTTTTAATGCCATTATTGAACAAATGAAATCTAAATGAAATAAATATTAGGACAAGATATTTGATCCCAGAGTTAAATTAAGTGGCATACTAACTTTACTTGATGAATATTATGAAAATATGACTCAAGATCCTGAACCTACTAAAATTGAGGTAACACAACTTCTTCATGATATTCATGCTTTATATGTTGAAAAAATTCGTGGATCTATAATACCCGCACAAAGCTTTGTTTCTTCTTCTAATTTTTGTTCATCATCTATTTTTTCATTCATTGCACAAAAAAAATACACACATGCTTCAAGTTCATCTTCATCTTCTTCATCTTTAATTAAGTAGTAAACTAGAATTTTATTTACGAAATAATCTTCAGTCTGCATATGATAAAAATCAAATAGAGAATTAGATGTATTAGCTTGGTGAAAGAGTATTAAAAATCAATATCATGTTACGTCTGTCATTGCATGTGATATTTTAGCTATGTCGATGTCCACAATAGCGTCAGAATCAGCTTTTAGTGCATATTAGCATGTTCTGGATGAAAAGAGAAGTAGGATGATTGGCAAAATGGTTAAGATTTTTTTTTGCTTTAAAGATTGGTTGGATGCTAAGGTGAGACTTCAAGATAAATGTGGACATGACTTATCTAACGAAGATTGTGATACAAATACTATTGATGAGTAAGTCATCTTTATTTTTATAATTATATATTTTTATTTTTTTAATTATTAAAGTAAGTTATCTCTATTTTTTCTTTTTTTTATTTTATTATGTAGGTCGGGCCTAGCTCCCTTCCTTTATTTATTATTTTAATTTTAAATTAATAAACTGATAGAAATCTATGCCAAATCCTTCATCATTAAGATGGCTTTATATTAATAAATTATTTATTCTTAATAATTTTTTAATTTATTAAAAAATATTTTTTTAAATAAAAAATTTATTAAGGGATCAGTTCAGACCCTTGTGGGCCATGCCGGCCCATATGAGCCATGCCGTGCCTGCTCTACCAAAATTTTGAAGCCCGGCATGACCTCTTTTATGAATCGGCATGATTCGGGCCCGTTAGCGGGCGTACCAGGCATGCCATGGGTGGCCCGGGCCAATGCCCATTTCGCCAGTTGGGGGAGTGGACAAGAGGCGTTGCTAAACCAGCATTCTTTTCCTTCCTGTTTTTCTTCTCCATTTCACTCTCCTTCTTCTTCTTCCTTTCCTTCTCTCTTTCATTCTCACGATATCTCGGCCAGTGAACCACCATTCGAGGGTGTAGTTTGAACCCCCTTCACCGTGGAGCATTACTGGAACTGAAGTTTACGTTGTCGGTGGGGTAGAGAGGATGAGAAACTGTCGCGTTATTTTCCTCTGTTTTGTTTTCTATTCCTCTGCTCAATGACCATTCCTTTGATTCCGGTTGATAGGGTGGAAGATATTCTAATTAAAGAGTAAGGAAGAATCATCAGAGCGAGGCAAGCTTCTGGGGAAGTTCAGATCGTCGCTGGACTCGCCGGCAAGGTCGAGGTAAATTTTTTCCTTCCTCTGTTTTTCTGTGTCAACAGAGAAATTAATGAAGCCTTGGGGTTTGAAGGAGAAGGAGGGGGGCTGTTGTCGTCAATAACTATCGCCGGAGGAGCGGGAGCGTCGCTTCTGCCGCCGCCGCCACGATGGCCGGAGGCGAGGTGGCATGTGTGAGAGAAAGGAGAGAGACGGGAGAGAGAACAGGGAGAGAGAGAGAGAACAGAGAAAGAGAGGCGTTGGGCTTGGGGATATCGTCGGAGGAGGTCGTCGTCGTTTCCGCCGTGGTCGGCGACGAGCGTGGGTGGTGCCGTCGCGCGGAAGGGTTCGTTCATGCGAGTGGGGAGAAGAGGGAGGGCTCTCGCGTTGAGGTGAATGGGAAGGGAGAAATCACGTGAGAAGAATCAGCCTTCTTTTTGGGCTGTGCTGGGCATGGTTGCTGGACTTGAACAAGTGGGCCATTGGTTCAAGATATGGGCTGATTTTTAAATTAAAAATAGAAAGAAAATCTTAGGATTTAATTATAAAATTCTTGAGGTTTGGCTAATCTCAGTTAGTGGGTTCAAATCTGAGTTTAAAGATGCATAATCTGAGCTCTATTTCATCAAATATCATATCATGTTTATGTTAGGTTGAAATAAAATAGATTACATGAGCTTAAGTATTAAGAAAATGTATTTATTTAAAATTATATTAATTAAATCTGATTTTGAGAACTGATGAGCAGTGAGTCTAGTTTTGATAATGATGTTCAAAATGCATTTATTTAAAGTTATATTAATTAAATCTGATTTTGAAAACTGAACCATGGTGATGAACAGTGAGTCTAATTTTGATAATGATGTTAAATTTACGTAATGATGTATTTTTACAGATAATTAAAATTGCATCTATACTTCATAAATGTATAATTTGCATATGTAATATTATAAATATTTTTTTATTTATAACCTTATAAATACATGAAACTATGTGTATGTCCTGCAAATTTTTTGTATTAATGTTTATGTATTTTAAATTCAACAAGGATAGGCATGCAAAAAGAAATTTTTGAGCATACATGCATAAATAATAAAATTCAAATATTTACATAAAAAGTAAATTAGTTATATATATATATATCTATTAAAAATACTTTTTTATATCCTATAAAATATAATATTTTTATGTTATCATTATATAATATAATTATAATATAATTAATGTTATTAGAATATAATATTATAATAATATATAATTATTATATATTATATATTCTATTTTAATTATGATAATAATATTATAATATTATGATATTAAAAGTGACTATTTACATAATTGAACCTATGATCCAATCAAATAGTTTTCTAATGCATTTAGAGAAGAACTTTTATCAAAGCCTCTAAACTGAAGCTTTTCCTCAACATATTGTTTTGGCTTTTGGAGGAGCCAAAACTACTTCAAAATTTACTAAATTTAGTGCAATCATCCTAAACTTGATTCCAAGGGGAGGAAGAAATTCTTTCATCCCACTTCATTTGAATATTTTAATAAAAAAGAAAACAAGAAAATTAGTAAAAGCAGGATGTATATTTTTTAATTTTATTAATAAAACATAAAATTGAGTTATACAATCTTATTTACATTAGTGAGATTCGTCTTTTCATAATTCAAATTAGGTTCTCCTGTAATAAGGAGTTAGTTCTTTTGCGAAATATAACTGATTAGTAGAAATAATCATGAAAAAATAAAAATTTTACAAGCGATCTATATTAAGTTTGTCTTTAATTACTATGATTATTTCTTTCTAAATTAGGAGATATTATTGGTTTTAAATATATATATATATATATATATATATATATGCTTTGATCAACCTATTTCAAGGTTCAAGTTATGAAATTTGGCCTAGATTGGTTAGTATATTACACCAAGGTGGCAACATATTGCAGCAAAAATATTACTTGGTTTCAAAAAGAAAAAAAAAAAAAAACTTCAATTGGATGCCATATAGGCAAGTTAAGGCTTCTAAAATTTAGACTGTTCAATGGGGCAGATATCACTCTTTGACCCAATCTACTCCTCTTGTAAGGGTCAACGGTCCACGCCAGATCTTAGAAAATTAGCCGACGCCCGACGGGTCTTGTCGTTTTGTGGATGTAATTCCAACCAAATTAATCTACGTCAGCTTGCTACCATGGAGTCTTTATCCGAGGCGGAATTGGCCGTAAGCCTTGACGCAAAGAAAGAAACGGTGTAGAAAATTGCAATATTCGTAATCCTGAGTTTGAAAGCTGCATCCCTCCCACGCTTCCGCGTGGCTTTCTATCTCTATTATTGTTGAGAAGTAAATCATCATTACATTAATATTCGTGCGAGATGACTAAGGCTAACCTCCTCCCTTCGGCCCCTCCGGGCTTCCGTAGCTCGACCCCCTCCGGGCTTCCGTAGCTCAGCCCCTCCGAGCTTCCGTAGCTCGGCCCCCTCCGGGCTTCCGTAGCTCGGCTCCTTCCGGGCTTCCGTAGCTCGGCTCCTTCCGAGCTTCCATAGCTCGGCTTCTTCCGGGCTTCCGTAGCTCGGCCCCCTCCGGGCTTCCGTAGCTCGGCTCCTTCCGGGTTTCCGTAGCTCGGCCCCCTCCGGGCTTCCGTAGCTCGGCCCCTCCGGGCTTCTATAGCTCGGCCCTTCCGGGCTTCCGTAGCTCGCCCCCTTCTGTAGCTCGGTTTCATCGAGCGATCCACAACCTAACACCTACCTCCGCGGAACCTGACGCGGGAGAGCCCGGGCCTACCAGAATGGCATCCTAGACAAGGAATCATGTCGGGACGTGGCCTAAAACCTATCATAACCACCCTAGGCCTATTCACCATATCTCAAGACATCAAGGAGCTCTCCCAGCTGTCGATACCTGAACAAACGGGATATGGATTCCAACGGCCCCACAACGGCTTGATTCTGCCCGCCTCCATATCGTAACAACCTCCGAACCTTCCAGAAGGCGCTCAAGACCCAGGTGACAGTCTATAAATATCAGACTCGCAGATTCCCCTAGGTACGCGACTCTTGACGCACATCTCCTTGCGCACAGGCACGTGCCTCTTGCACGGGCACCCGCACTGCCCTCTCCGGCAGCTCGTCGGCGCTCTTGCCCTCTGGAGCTTCCGATTGGCCGCCCCCGGAGAAGCCTCCCGGAGAGATCTACCTCCCCACTGTCTGGTTGATCGCCGACTTCTTCTCCACTGACTTGAGCGTCGGAGGGTCTTCCGCGGAGGGCCACCCCCAGCGTCCCCCCGCGTGTGGACTTCTTTTTGCAGGTCCGCCCTCCTCTTCCTGGAGATCGACCGCACCCGAGTCGGAGGACGGATCCCGGCGGCAACAGATTGGCGCTAGAAGAAGGGTCTCAAGTCCCATTAAAACTTGAAGAAAGGAGACAAGGATCTAGATCCGGAGAAGAACCTCTCCAATGGTCAACCGGAGAAGAGTAACCTCTGAAGCCCAAGATCAGGTCGCTTCCCAGAGGCCTGATCCGACTGGCGCTACAGCGCAGCAACCTCCACCGATCGAAACCCCGTCGCCGCCTGCCATCCCGGTGACCCAAGACCAGTTCGCTACGCTGGTCCAACAGGTCCAGGCCCTTACCCACCTGGTACAAGAGCGCCTTGTAGCTCCTCCTGCTTCGCATCCTCAGAAGGAGGCGGCGATTTCTTCTTCGCCGGCGACCTTCTCCTCTAATCCGCATGAATCAGCGGATCCCCCACATCGCCCCAAGGGGGACAAACCAGTCCCGCGAGCCGGCTATGATAGAGATCCTTTCAGATCTCGGTGAGCCCGCTCCCTCTCCCCGGCGACATCTCACCATGATTCCACCCCATCCTTGCGATTCTCACGCCCAGCTCCTCCTCTAACCGGTGAAGAGGAGATCCGCCGTCAGATCCAGGAGATGCGTCAGGAGCTAAACGCCGCCAAGCATACTCATCTGTCCCAGCCCAAGGCAGAGCAGGGCATCCCTTTCTCTAAGGGGATCATGGAGGAAGTGATTCCCTCCCATGTCAAACTTCCAGCCGTCGAGCCCTATCACGGCTCCACTGACCCGGACGACCATCTCAGTAGCTTCCGGTCAATAATGATGTTACACGGAGCATTTGATGCGGTCATCTTCCGCGCCTTCCCATCCACCCTCAGAGGATCCGCCCAAACCTGGTTCAATGCATTGAAGCCAGGTTCCATTGATTCTTTCGACGAGCTGAGCCACCTTTTTATTGGCCAGTTCGTCAGCAGTCGCCGCCATCGACGAAGATCTGACTCCCTCTCCGAAGTCAAGCAGAGAGAGGGGGAGTCCTTGAGGAATTACCTTGGCCGTTTTAATAAGGTCATGTTAGAGGTGGACCACCTTAATCATGAGGTGGCTATGTCTGCCCTGGCGGGGGGAGTTTCGAAGGAGAGAGACTTCTACCTGGCAATGGAGGTCAGCTACCCCCCATGTCTATCTGATATGATGGCCCTTGCGAACAAATATGCAAGGGTCGAAGAATCACAGAGGATCGCCCGCGCTGAGCACGCGAAGAAGCAAGAGCCCAAAGTCCCCGACAGGCACCATCCCGCCCGGCGGCCAAGTCCGCCTCGCTGCCAAAGAGTCCCTCCGCTGCCGCCAAGGAATCGCTCCCGGAGTCCTCCCAGGCGATTCGATCGCTATACTCCGCTAACTGTGCCCCGGGCGCAAATCCTTATGGAGATATAGCGCCAACTTTCCCGGCCGGTACCTCTCCGAGGGAACCCGACCCGAAGAGATCCCGCCAAGTACTGGCCGACTTCCTCCTCGAGTGTACCATCCCGGAGGATGGTTCTACCCCAGACTCTCTGAAGAGCCAAAGTCGGGAGCCCGATGGCTCCTCCACGTCGACGGGTCATCCAATGCCCATCACTCCGGTGCGGGTCTAGTTCTTACTAGTCCTGAGGGGATGACTTTCGAGTATGGCATCCGATTCTCCTTCCCGGCTTCCAACAACGAAGCCGAGTACGAAGCTCTGTTGGCCGGTCTCCGGATCGCCCACAATCTGAAGGTGGAAAAGCTCAACGCCTTCACCGACTCTCAGCTGGTAGCCGGTCATGTTCGGGGAGAGTTCGAAGCTCGGGAACCAAATATGATTCGATATCTCCAGGAGGTGCGTAACTTGCTTCCCCATTTTTCCGAATTTGAAATTATTCAGATTCCCAGATCTGAGAACGCCTGTGCCGACCTACTCTCCCGTCTGGCAACCACGGAGACGATGGATGCCGAACAAAAGTTCCACCTGGAGACTCTGGAAAAGCCGAGCATCACGGAGGCCGACCGGGTGATGCAAGTTGAGGCCGAACCATCCTGGTTCGACCCTATCCTCAAATATCTCAAAGAAGGGTCGCTTCCGTCTGACCGAAGAGAGGCGAGGAAGCTGAAGCTGCAGGCCATCCACTACGTGTTGATTGACAACCAACTTTACAAGCGGTCATTTTCCATGCCGCTACTTAGATGCCTTCGCCCGTCAGAAGTGGACTACGCTCTGCGCGAGGTACATGAAGGGATTTGCGGCAACCATTTGGGAAGCCGGTCCCTCTGCCATAAAGTGCTGCGACAAGGCTATTACTGGCCGACCATGCAGAAAGACGCGGACGATCTGGTCCGCGCCTGCAACCCCTGCCAAAGACATTCAAACATTCAAAGACTCCCTTCCGCCGAGCTAGTCTCTATATCCTCTGCTTGGCCCTTTGCCAAATGAGGGATGGACATCCTCGGCCCATTTCCGCTTGCAACAGGACAGCGGAAATTCTTGTTTATCGCCATCGACTACTTCACCAAATGGGTCGAAGCGGAAGCGGTCGCGCAAATTACTGAAGCACAGGCTAGAGATTTTGTTTGGAGGTCCATCATCTGCCGATTTGGCCTCCCTCATACTATAATAACCGATAACGGCAAGCAGTTCGATAACTCCAAGTTCCGCCAGTTCTGTGAAGAACACGGAATCCGTCACCACCTTACTTCGGTCGGGCACCCACAAGCCAACGGAGCGGCCGAAGTAACCAACAGAACCCTCCTCCAGGGAATTAAAGCTCGCCTCTCCAGAGCCCAAGGCAGGTGGGCAGATGAGCTGCATCATGTCTTATGGGCCTACCGCACAACCCCAAGAATCCCGACAGACGAGACCCCATTCCGAATGGCTTTCGGTACAGAGGCCGTTATCCCTGTGGAAGTCGGCCTCCCATCATTGCGAGTAGAAAGCTACTCGGAGGAAGCTAGCGACGAACAACTCCGTACCAACCTCGACCTGATAGAGGAAATCAGAGAGAAGGCTCGGATCAGAATGGCTGCCTATCAACAAAGGGTGGCCCGTTACCACGCTTCCAGAGTTAGAGGGAAGACCTTCCTGCCCGGCGACCTTGTCCTCCGAAAGGCCTCTGTTTCCAAACCACTGGAGCAGGGAAAGCTGGCACCAAACTGGGAGGGCCCGTACCAGGTAGCGGAGATTATTGGACCGGGAACCTACAAGCTGCAAGATCTGGATGGGAAGTCCATTCCCCGGACTTGGAACGCGGACAACCTTCGTAATATTATCAATAGGGTATGTCCTCTCTGAATTCATCTTCGCATGCCTCACTACACATTCCTGCTTATCTGTTTCCTCAAAACCTGTTGCGTGAATCATTATGCACTATATTGCTATAAATTGCAAGAAGAAACATATACTGCTTACCAATCCTCGGCACAACCGAGCTGTCTGTTTGAACAGGAATCTCCGAACCTTGGCAGGGCCAAGTAAAATATTCTTCGAACCTCGGCTGGGCCGAGCAACAAATCTCCGAACCTTGGCAGGGCCAAGTAAAATATTCTCCGAACCTCGGCAGGGCCGAGCAACGAATCTCCGAACCTTGGCAGGGCCAAGTAAAATATTCTCCGAACCTCGGCAGGACCGAGCAACAAATCTCTGAACCTTGGCAGGGCCAAGTAAAATATTCTCCGAACCTCGGCTGGGCCGAGCAACAAATCTCCGAACCTTGGCAGGGCCAAGTAAAATATTCTCCGAACCTCGGCAGGGCCGAGCAACAATTCTCCGAACCTTGGCAGGGCCAAGTAAAATATTCTCCGAACCTCGGCTGGGCCGAGCAACAAATCTCCGAACCTTGGTAGGGCCAAGTAAAATATTCTCCGAACCTCGGCAGGGCCGAGCAACAATTCTCCGAACCTTGGCAGGGCCAAGTAAAATATTCTCCGAACCTCGGCTGGGCCGAACAACAAATTCTCCGAACCTTGGCAGGGCCAAGTAAAATATTCTCTGAACCTCGGCAGGGCCGAGCAACAAATCTCCGAACCTTGGCAGGGCCAAGTAAAATATTCTCCGAACCTCGGCAGGGCCGAGCAACAAATCTCCGAACCTTGGCAGGGCCAAGTAAAATATTCTCCGAACCTCGGCAGGGCCGAGCAACAAATCTCCGAACCTTGGCAGGGCCAAGTAAAATATTCTCCGAACCTCGGCAAGGCCGAGCAACAAATCTCCGAACCTTGGCAGGGCCAAGTAAGATATTCTCCGAACCTCGGCAGGGCCGAGCAACGAAACCTCCGAGCCATGGCAAGGCCAGGTAAAAATCATTTGGGCTGAAATCCCAGATGAAAACCGAAGTGCACAGGCCCCGACTAAA
Organism: Calamus simplicifolius; assembly: GCA_900491605.1. Taxonomy (NCBI): domain Eukaryota; kingdom Viridiplantae; phylum Streptophyta; class Magnoliopsida; order Arecales; family Arecaceae; genus Calamus; species Calamus simplicifolius. The sequence continues at coordinate 18,687 of UESW01002879.1, forward strand.
GCCGGGCGGCCTCCAAATAGTCCCCGAAGGACTTCGTCCGGTTTGAAAATGAGCACGTTAAACAAAAACTGTCGACGCGCAAGAAGAAGCCACCATTGGCAAACCCCCTCTTGAGGCCGTTGAGCCCCGCGTAATCGGCCAAAGGCCCCAAGCAGAGCTAGGAGATCCCCCTCTCTGCTACTGAAAACCTTTTGGGTGACACCCCTATAACCCGTCGTTCAAAGCGCCTATATCAACGCACAAAAACGATGGGGCCACGCCAACACCCTAATTCATCACACGGGTCAAGGCCATAAACTCTTGAAGAAAAGGACTTCAAAAACAAGATCCATCTTTCATTTATAAAAAGAGGATTACAAAAAGGCAGTAAAAACAAAAACAAGAAGAGAGGCCCTAAATCAGAATCCGGAGTCACTCCCGGAGGTTAGCAGCTCCTCCAGGCGCTCCGTCAAGTCAGCCACTTGCTAACGAAGGGACGCAATCTCCTCCCTCTGCCGGTCCATCAACCGGCGTGAGGCCTCCGCCTCCCTGACCGACACGTCCAGGTACTCTTCGGCGATCCTCACGAGCTGCTGATTACTCGCAAAGGCCGACGCTAGGCCTAGTCCGTCAACAATAACAGAGGTACGCCTCCCCTCCGAACGCGGCAGGCTGTCGAGCAAGGAACGCGACTCGACTGATGATCGCCCTGGGGAGGCCATTTTCTTCGGAACTTAAACTGAGGGATGGCCGAAATCGATGCCCCTTGGTCGTATTTATACTCACCAAGCAGGTATCTCTATCGGTCGCGCCGTAACCACCAACCCATAAGAACTGGCCACGCGTCGCCGTTTCAGTGCTTGCGAAATCTGAAGTGTCGCGCCCCATCCCGAGCGAGATCGGTAAGCGCAAGCAGGTTGTTCGGGAATTCCCCAAGCAAACATTTTCTGATCTGTCGACCCTCGCAATAAATGCATTCGGCGCTTCCCCGAGCCTCTTAATGCTGGCCTCTTTTTTGGGAAACGCGGAAGTCCGGTATTCGGCCAATAACCTGTCCCCTCGGGAAGAGTGGCGTCACCAATAGAAAAGCGTGACAATATACCGTCCGTTCTGCTCTGGCGCCCCTTTTCAAGCGCCACGTGGACCTAACGCTATGGCCCACAATGACAACTGAGTCGCTCCCTTGAGCCTGAATCTCCGAACCTTGGCAGGGCCAAGTCAATTATCTCCAAACCTCGGCTGGGCCGAGTAACCGAATCTCCGAACCTTGGCAGGGCCAAGTCAGTTATCCCCAAACCTCGGCTGGGCCGAGTGACTGAATCTCCGAACCTTGGCAGGGCCAAGTCAATTATCTCCAAACCTCGGCTGGGCCGAGTAACCAAATCTCCGAACCTTGGCAGGGCCAAGTCAGTTATCCCCGAACCTCGGCTGGGCCGAGTGACTGAATCTCCGAACCTTGGCAGGGCCAAGTCAATTATCTCCGAACCTCGGCTGGGCCGAGCGAACTAAGTCTCCGAACCTTGGCAGGGCCAAGACAAATACCTTCGAAACTCGGCCGACCCGAGTGACAGGTTCCCCGAACTATGATAGGAAAAAGTGCGGATTCCTCGAACTTCGGCCAAGGCCGACCCACGATAAACCGAGCTCCGGTAAAAGCGAAGCACAAAAATACCAGACTTCTGACCAGAGCAAGGAGCATGTTTCACCGAATGATCTCTGAACCGCCACACACAAACCTCGATTAGTTCGGACGGCGTGAGATCCTCGTATAAGGACGAGCGAAATGCCTTTGTACCCCGCAAACAACAATAACTACAAGTTCGGCATAAGAAAAGATAGAGAAACAGAGCATAACTCTCTTTATTGCCGATCAAGACCGGTTACAAATGTCTCACAGGCGTTACAAGAGCATTGAAATGCATAAAATAAAGGCAAATACAAAACTCGGGCAACTGCTCCAAAGAAGACCTAGGCAACTGTAATGTTCCGACGTCCGGATCAACAAATCAGGCAAACCACGAAACGGTCAGCCCGCCTGGACGGTCGATAAAGCTGACCCTCCACGGCCCCGCCGAACGAAGAGATTCAGAAGGCGGCACGGCCCATGGATGCTGATTCTGAGGATTCGGACGTACCAGCCCGCTCCCCTAGGAGGGGGTGCTGGATCGCAGGCCGCTGCCCGACTGAGAGGCTCGGGGACCATCAGACCCCGGTTGCTCCCATTTTCTCCGTCCCGTGGCAAGGACTCCCCTCAGAGAAGGGATGGGGATCCAGGCCAGCGAAAGAGGGAGAGTCTGTGCGTGCTACGGGGGTGTCGATACACTTCCTACCGTAAGCCCCCCGTAACGGGCCACAAAGATCACATAGGAAGCGCATATGTGCGCTCTCCGTATGATCTCTGCGCCCCCTTGTGCGCTCTCCATATGATCTCCGGGACTCATCCCCTAAGGGCGAGCCATTCTTCGGCAGCTCCCCAGTCGCCCCAGCTATCCGGCGGCAAGGAGCCTATGAGAGGAAAGCTTGGTCCTCCCACTCGTAGCAGCAGAGAAATGAGCATAATGGAAGCTCTAATGGAAAAGACACTTTGGGGATAACCAAACATGACCCCTTTCTCCCCTTTTTATAGGCAGAAAAGAGCCGGGAACAAGCTATCAAAGCTGAGAGTCCCGAGATTCAAACACCTGGCCCACGCCTCCACGTGGCCCCTCAGGATAGACGCGGCGCCCCACTGCGCGCCAGGCCCACCACCTGAGTTACGACGTGTATGGAGATCTCCTCCTGATCCCGAGTCACGGTCAATTAATGCGGGTGATCGCCAGCCAGCACCTCGAAAACTGGCGGGCTCAGAGTATCGTCCTTCGAAAGTGACGTCCTCCAATGGTGAGCGATTGCGTGCGCGACAAAGTGATCCGCATGGGAAAAGAGCACCTTTCGGAAAGCTCTGATGCAGCTTTATGCCCCCCACTACGCCGTATTATCAATTCTGGTGAAATAAAAACCGAATCACCTGCGGAACAGCAGGGCGTTGACAGAATAGCAGAAAGCGCGAAGGCCTTTTTGCTCGGCCCCAGCCGACCTATTTTGTCTGTCGGCCCCAGCCGACCTACTTTGCCTGTCGGCCCCAGCCGACCTACTTTGCCTGTCAGCCCCAGACGACCTATTTCGCCTGTCGGCCCCAGCCGACCTATTTCGCCTGTCGGCCCCAGCCGACCTACTTTGCCTGTCGGCCCCAACCGACCTACTTTGCCTGTCGGCCCCAGCCGACCTACTTTGTCTGTCGGCCCCAGCCGACCTACTTTGCCCGTCGGCCCCAGCCGACCTATTTTCGCTTGTCGGCCCCTGCCGACCTATGCTATTTATCGGCCCCAGCCGACCTACTTTTCTCGTCGGCCCCAGCCGACCTGCTTTCTTCGTCGGCCCAAGCCGACCTGTTTGCCCATCGGCCCAAGCCAGTATGTTTTCCTAGTCTCGGAATAAAGATGACCCAAGGGCATCAGCGGGCCATAGGCCACTCACAATCGAGGCGAGACTAAACGACAGCGAAGTCACGCAAGAAAGACACTTAAGTGGAAACAGAAAATTCTTTCACTATGAAACGTCAGACAAATGTCTAAAAGACGAGATATAAGAACAGCTCCTAAGGACCGGGAGCCGCACCGGCTTTAGAAAAGCCCTCAGTCACATCTGCGGAAGCGTGACTAGGTTCGCCCTTCTCCAATATTTTTGCCCCCTCTGCGGTAGTTTGCGACCGTCCCTTAGAAGCTGCAGCTTCGCTAGGGGGCGGCGCCAAGTTCGGCATCAGAAACGTCGACATATTCATCTTCGTCTTCTTCTTCAGACTCGCCATCGTCGGGATCTTCAGCGCTCATGAAAGAAAGATCCCATTCCGGGTGCCCACTGAGTATCCTCTGTTTGCATTCTTCCATCCCATGATGGAAAGCATCTACGCTGATAGCATCTTGCCTCCCCTTAAGTATGGCGAGCTGCATGTTGGCCTCAGCGGCCTGTTTCTCAGCCTCTGCGACTTGGGCCCGCAGAATAATATTTTGCTCCTCGAACTCGCCGGCCCGCATCTCAAATTCTGAGCTCTTGTTGCGGCTGGACACAAGCTCGCCTTGAAGAGCCCGAACCTCCAGCCCCAACTCCGCCATCTGAAAAAGCCGAAATAAGTCGGCGTCACAAAAAACCAGTAGAAAAAAGCTAAAAAGGGGGGGGGGGGATGAGGTCGTACCTCCTCCTCTCGTCTGGCCAACCTTTTGGCCGACTCCTCAGCCTCACTCCTGGCTCTTGTTCTGTCGGCCCCAACCAGCTCAACTCTCTCCTGCAGATTATTGATCTTCAACTGCTTGGCTTCAGCATCCTCCCGGGCGTGGGATAGCTCGTTATTCACCCGAGCTATCACCCCTTGTTGCCATATAGCGCCCTCCCTCAAATGGGCAATTTCGTTGTCGCGGCGCTTCAGTCGCTCCTCCACCTCGCCAAGCATCCTAGTTAAACGCTTCCTCTCGTCGGCAGCTTCCTTCCCCAGCCGACCCATACTCTCGCTATGTTCTCTCTGCATCGCCTTCACCTCCGCAGAATGTTTCGACTGGATTTTGGCCAGCTCCAGGCACACGTCGTTGTTCTTCGCCAGGAGTTCCTGCAACTCCTCTACTCTGCGCTTTTGCTTGGACACTTCGGCCTGGGCAGCTCGATATGCCGCCCTTATCCCCTGCAAGCTCCTATCGCTAATTGCCATGAGTTCCTTGAACTTCTCAGACACCTTTAGCCGCGACTGGAGCTCGGCATTATCCCTCCTGGCTTGAACGCTGGCCCCTGTCGCCAAGCTTAGACGCCAGCATATAGCCCGAGAGAGCAGAACACTCTGAAAGATAAAAATCGAATGCGTGAGGGTTAAGCCAACCAGGACGTGTTCACTACCTAAGAATGGCAACTTACCCGTGAGGCATAGGCCCGAGTCATCCTCATCAGGGTCGCATTATCGATATCGGGAAGAAGATGGACGCTTTCGGCCACGCCTTGCTGCCCAAACGCAGCATCGACCAACCCCAGATCGGCAAATTTGTCCGTCGAGGGATCCGCGCCCGGATACAGGGCCGACCTCATCATAGCGGAAAACGCCTCCTCAATACCAGCATCCGAGCTGCTGGGTTGGCCAACCCCACCTGAAGGACCGGCCTGGGCGGCCCCCATCTGAGAGGCCTTCAACCTCCCAGCCTCCTTTACCAAGGCCCTGGCTTGGGTTTCTTCAGATAGTTCGGCCAGCCCAAGCGCCAGCCTCCCCAAAACCTTTTTCGAAGAAGCTCCCAATGCGGAGCTCCCGCCTTGCCGTGTCTCCTCCTTCGACGCCCCTTCCTCGGTTACCACCATCTGTGTCTCCGCCACCAGGCCCTCGAGGTCTTGGCCTGTTCTACCGCTTGTATCTCCTCCGTAGGCTCCCCCGAGGCCTCAGTCTGACCTGCCTCACTGCTGCCGGACTCCCCTGTGGAGAGACCGAGAGAAGGCTCCCCCTGAACCTCCCCGGCTGCGGCCGCCACCTCTTCCTCTCCTGCCGGAGCCGACGGCGATCCCGCGGGGACAGTAGGCTCCTCGGCGATGACCACCTCCGCCAAATCCGCCGCTGATTCCTCTTTCAGGGGGGACGCGGTCGGACGAGCCATCGGAGCCTCGTCCGAGCTGTCCGAGATCTCTAACACGAGAGGGTCGGAGGCCATAACCGCTCTCCCCGGGCCCTCCTTCGCCCCCGGCGCTTCTGCCATGACTGCTCCGGCGCCCGGCGGGCTTCTTGCGGAAGTATGAGCCCTTTTTTGGGCCGGCCACCATCCGCGCCGCTACCCCTCCAGGGCGTTTTCCTCTCTTCCTCTTGGAGAGGTTCGACAATGCCGACCTTGCGGCTGTCAGACCAGAACACACATACTCAGGTCCAAGCACATTAATCGAGAAAAATACACAGCACGAAAGAGACTCACCTTGCGGGTCCAGGGGGCTGAGCCCGGCTGCGAAGAGGGCCCCCTCCGATAGCAGGTCGTTAGCCGAAAACACCTGTCCGTTACGGAGGACGCCCAAGTCCTTCTCTTCCTGTGCCGACAAAGCCGGATGCGTCTCCGCATCCCTTGCAACATCCCCCCATCTCCGAGGGAAGTCGGAACCGACGTTCCCCTCCGCGATAACAAACCGACTCTTCCACCCCTTGATGGAAGAGGGCTTATCCGCGATGACGTTGAAGGATCTCCGGGGCCCGATGTAGGGCCACTCTGATTTCCTCCCAGGAATCAGATGGTAGCAGGTGCGGAAAAGAGGGAGAGTGGCGACGATTCGAATCTGGTGGCACATCGAGATGAATCCGATGATATTCCGCCAGCTATTTGGAGCCACCATTGATGAGCAGATATTGTAGTGGGTCATGATTTCCTTCACCAAGGGGTGAAGAGGAAAACGAAGACCCGCCTTCAAACTATCTTCATAGATGAAGACCCCAGACCCTAAATCCCAGGTAACTCTGTCTTCGGGTCCCGGTGCCCGTAGGACGACATCCAAGGGCAAGCCATACCGCTGGTGAATCCTCCCCAAATCTTCAGCAGCGATTTCCAAAACCACGTCTTCGGGGCTCATCGCAATCTTGGTTGAAGGAAATGCCAAGCGGAAACAAGCGTCGAAGAGGATAAAAGGCCAGAACCCTTCTGAAAGCAAGACGAGAAGACGCCGAGGGCATGCGCACATATATATATATATATATATATATATATATATATATATATATATATATATATATATATATATATATATATATATATATATATATATATATACAATGCGGCTGTCACTTCGCTTCTCCGCCAAGGAAGCCGCCCTGAAGAGGCAGGGCGTCTCATCCCAGGCGTCCGGAATCGCCTCGACAAACGCCCGATCGATCGGGATTCATAGCGTGGCGCAATCCCAACCGTCGCTCTTGAAGGAGCCTTAGCCCCGAAGGTGGGATGGCCCTGTCGCATTAATTAGGGCATCATTACGCGAGCTGTCTAAGCCAAGACGTCCCATCCAGGACGCGCCATTCGAACTTGTACTCCCTACGCCCGAACCTACGCTTCGAACTAGGGAGTGGAGGGCATGTGTTGAGGGGTAAAATCATCATTACATTAATATCCGTGCGAGGTGGCTAAGGCTAACCTCCTTCCTTCGGCCCCTCCGGGCTTCCGTAGCTCGGCCCCCTCCGGGCTTCCGTAGCTCGGCCCTTCGGGCTTCCGTAGCTCGGCCCCTCCGGGCTTCCGTAGCTCGGCTCCTCCGGGCTTCCGTAGCTCGGCTCCCTCCGGGCTTCCGTAGCTCGGCTCCTTCCGGGCTTCCGTAGCTCGGCTCCTTCCGGGCTTCCGTAGCTCGGCTCCTTCCGGGCTTCCGTAGCTCGGCTCCTTCCGGGCTTCCATAGCTCGGCTCCTTCCGGGCTTCCGTAGCTCGGCCCCCTCCGGGCTTCCGTAGCTCGGCCCCTCCGGGCTTCCGTAGCTCGGCCCCCTCCGGGCTTCCGTAGCTCGGCCCCCTCCGGGCTTCCGTAGCTCGGCTCCGTCCGGGTTTCCGTAGCTCGGCCTCCTCCGGGCTTCCGTAGCTCGGCCCCCTCCGGGCTTCCGTAGCTCGGCCCCCTCCGGGCTTCCGTAGCTCGCCCCCTTCTGTAGCTCGGTTTCATCGAGCGATCCACAACCTAACACCTACCTCCGCGGAACCTGACGCGGGAGAGCCCGGGCCTACCAGAACGGCATCCTAGACAAGGAATCATGTCGGGACGTGGCCTAAAACCTATCATAACCGCCCCAGGCCTATTCAACCAGATCTCAAGACATCAAGGAGCTCTCCCAGCTGTCGATACCTGAACAAACGGGATATGGATTCCAACGGCCCCACAACGGCCTGATTCTGCCCGCCTCCATATCGTAACAACCTCTGAACCTTCCAGAAGGCGCTCAAGACCCAGATGACAGTCTATAAATATCAGACTCGCAGATTCCCCCAGGTACGCGACTCTTGACGCACATCTTGCGCACAGGCATGTGCCTCTTGCACGGGCACCCGCACTGCCCTCTCCGGCAGCTCGTCGGCGCTCTTGCCCTCTGGAGCTTCCGATTGGCCGCCCCCGGAGAGGCCTCCCGGAGAGATCCACCTCCCCACTGTCTGGTTGATCGCCGACTTCTTCTCCACTGACTTGAGCGTCGGAGGGTCTTCCGCGGAGGGCCACCCCCAGCGTCCCCCCGCATGTGGACTTCTTTTGCAGGTCCGCCCCCCTCTTCCTGGAGATCGACCGCGTCCGAGTCGGAGGACGGATCCCGGCGGCAACAGTTACCAAAACCAAAACCGGATCGGACCGGCCGGTTCAACTGATTGAATCGAAATTCAAAAGCTAAATAGGTCCGATTCTAAAATAAAATCGGATGCGCAAGTCATCCATAATAACTCTATTAATCCATTTGATTTACCTGTGAACCGATCAATCCAGTCTAAATTGGATGAATTACGGGTCAATGCCGTTTCAAATTTTTTTTCAATTTTTTCCTGACGTCCTTCGACTTCTGAGTTTTCTCTCTTTTATTGTTTCTTCTCTTCTTCCTTTTCTTCTTCCCCCACTCTAGGCTTCATCATCCCGTCCTCTCTCTCTCTCCTCGGGTGAATCGTTTAGAGTAAGCGATATGGACTCTTTGAATCAGATCTCTGTCTATTTCTCTCTCTTTCTCTCTATATTCTTTCCCCCAAGTGATTTCTGGACGCAGCAGTTTATCGATCTCTTCCCAGCCTTGTATGTTGTTGATTTGGTGGGTGGGTTGTGGCGTTAAGAAAATGAGAAAAGGAACGAGTCGAGGGTACACAAAGCGAGAATCGATCGATAAACCTCTGCATTCGGCTCTCACGTTCCCGGCACTCCCCACGCCCAATCTTGCTTTCCTTTCTTTGATCATTAGGGCTTCGTTTCTCCCAGCTTTCCTCTTAGCTTTAGTTCGGCTGTCCCATCTTTCCTCGTCCAATAAAAGAAGCTCGTGTTTGTTCAGCCAGATCGGTCGGTTGGTTATTATTGCAGCAGGTTCGACATGAGATCATCTTAAAACATAAATGTTTTGGAATGGAGAGAAAGAAATTGATGCAGATTTTGATTATATAACTTCGACAATATTGGATCGGTCATATCGAGTGGTGAAAAGAATTTTTTTTTTTTTTTGGTATTCATAAGATTATGGGTAAGATGTTTGTGGTGTATGATTATAGATTCAAGGAGGTAAAATGTGAGGGTAAACTTCTATGGAATATATTGTCTTGTTTGAAAATTCGTGTTCTTTTAATCCGTTTGTAAGAGTAGGAATCCTTCTCATAAATTGAGCAAATATACAAGTTTTAAGATGTTGAAATTTTTCTTTTTTAAAAAAAATTGTTTGTTTGTTTGTTTGTCATCTGTCATTATTGGCATGAATAATGGATCTTGTTGATAAAATGATTATCTTTCAGGTCTTGCTATTTATGATAAGATATCTACTATGTCTACTGTGTATGGATGCAGTGTACCTAACTAATTGGTGGTTTAGGTGATTCAAAGATGCTACTTACCATCATTCTTCAGAAAATTTATCTAGTGTTCTTCTTTTTACTTCCAATGTATTATATGTATTCAAGTAACAATCTTAAATGGGCATTCAAAGTATTATATTCAAAAAATGTTGATGAGGGTGAGGGCCAAGCAGCTAGCAGAACCACAGCAGGAGGTGGCCCACAGGCCAAGCAGCCAGTGACCCAGTAAAACCACGTTGATTTTAATTTTTTTTTTTTTTTTTTATTAAAAATTAATTTTTATTATTATAAATATATTTTTATATTAAAATAATTGAATCGATGGTTCAACCGATGATCCGACGATTGAACCAGTGATCCAGTAATTTGAGCCCTTGACTGGGTCGATGTCCGGATTGGATCTGACAACTATGACTATCAGACGAAGCCAAAGTTGGTGGGGTCCTCCTATATTGTGCCATTAGAACGGGGGCGCCTACCGCCTAGTCTAGTGATCCACGATTTGAAGCCATCTTTCTAATAATGTTTGAAAGAGAAATACCAAGGAAAAATACGTTCTATTTGGAACAAATAAATTTCACATTCTCAAAGCTACCCATGTGTTTGTTCACGGAACCAAACGGTTGGCTGACAAGTGCTGCATTAAGGATTAAATGAGTCCCATTGGTCATTTCAACCCAGTGTCGACCATAGAAACCAGATGGTTGACTGACTTAGAAAGCATGCTAGTGGACAGATGACTTTCTTTCTCAGTTAATTAATCTAAGTCAGCTTGCTACCATGGAATCTTTTACACACGAGAGAATTGACCGTTAAGCCCTGGCGTAAAGAAAGGAGCGGCGTAGAAATTTGAAATATTCGTAATCCGGGGTTTGGAAGCTGCATCCCTCCCTAGCTTCCGCGTGGTTTCCTACCAAACGAAGCCAAAGTTGGTGGGGTCCTCCTATATTGTGCCATTAGAACAGGGGCGCCTGGTCTAGTTATCCACGATTTAAAACCATCTTTCTAATAATGTTTGAAAAAGAAATTCTAAGGAAACTTACGTGCTTTTTGGAACAAATAAATTTTACAATTTGTATGAAATTCATTTAGACTTATCCTGCAAATTGAAGAATTCTATCACTGTCAATCCAAAAATCATTAGTTATATTGTTACTATGGTTCTATTAGTAATATATTGCAGATATGAATGATATACAGTATTATAGTGCATTATAATTTTATATAATGTAATACTATGATAGAGAATATAGAGTGTTAATTAAATGCAATCATCATTCACATGATTTGAGAATATAAGTAACATTTTCACATCATTATTTCCAACTAATCATGAAATAGGGAAAACTTAGGAAAGTGACACATTAAAACTAATTTTCATTTGTTTCAAACATAGAATTTATCTTAATTCTTCACTTTTATATGCAGCCTATGTAATCCATTCCATTTGCAAATGGAACCTTTGGTTAAAGCAGGTTGTTACTTCACGACTGTTTTTCTCAAAATGAATTTTCCCAAAAATAAAAATCTTGACTTTTCTTTCAAGAAAAGGTCTGGTCTTGCACCATCGTTCCTCTATGAGAAATGAGAATACGCCATGCCTTTTAGTGTCGGTGAGTGATATTAATTAATCCTTTTTTGCGTTATTCTGGGTTTAAGAAAAGCTGTTTGCCTGTGTGTGTGTTTGAAACGGCAGAACCTGCTTGAAATTGCTGGCCTCGTTTAGCTTGGCTAAGAGCATGACTGGGGCATGAAGAAAATAGAAAAGAAAGAAGAGCAATGGAGTGGCCTCTCCTCTTTATTGCCATCTTCTTGTTATCATCGTCATCTCATCTGCTCTTTTGTGCTTCAAATGATTTGCTATCTGCCGGTGAATCCATGTCCCTGAACGAGACCTTAGTCTCCGACGGCGGAGCCTTTGCTCTGGGTTTCTTCCCTCTCGGCGATTCAAAGTCTCATTTCTACCTTGGTATATGGTACAACAATATTGCTCGTGGAACAGTTGTATGGGTCGCCAACAGAGATAAACCGATAAATGATTCTTCAGCGACTCTCAAAATCTCAAACGACGGCAATCTCCATGTCATCGATTCAGAAGGTGCTATCTTTTGGTCATCCAATGTCTCCAGAACCAGTTCATCAAAAAACAGTACTGCTGCTGTCCTTCAAAACACTGGCAATCTTGTTCTTAGGGAAGGCGGTGATACCATTTTATGGCAGAGTTTCGATCATCCTGGTGACACCTGCCTTCCTGGCATGAAGGTCGAATTCAATTATAAGACCCACGAAGGTAATAGGATCACATCTTGGACCAGTCCGCAGGACCCCTCCCCTGGGAACTTCTCTTTTGGTTTTGACCCTAACACTTTTCTCCAGAGTTTCATGTGGCGGGGTTCCGAGCCTTACCGCGAGGCATGGTGTGGCACGGGACATATTTTACTGGAACTCATGTGCCGAATTCCAGCTTCATAACAGTTCAAGTAACCATGCCTACGGAGGACGAGGTCTACACGATATTTAGTCTCTCCGATGGTACATCGAATTTGAGGTACAAACTAGACCATTCAGGCCAATTTCACCCGCTGTTATGGAATAATATCTCGAAGAGTTGGAGCATTGTTACACAATGGCCTTCTCCTATGTGTGACAAATATGGCTATTGCGGTCCATTTGGGTATTGTGATGGTACCGAATCAGTGCCAACGTGTAAGTGTTTGGAAGGTTTTGAGCCTAGGTTTCAAAGTGATTGGAATAGAGGGAATTTTTCAGGAGGTTGTGTGAGAAACACAGCTTTGGAATGTGGTAAGAGGGATGGGTTTTTGACTCTGGAGGACATGAAACTGCCAGATCGATTCTCATTTCTGAGGAATAAAAGCGTTGACGAATGTAAAGCAGAATGCGCTGCCAACTGTTCTTGCACTGCATATGCTTATTCTTATTTGCCAGTGGGGACTGCTAATGTTTCCCGGTGTTTGGTTTGGATGGAGGATTTAATAGATGCTGGGAAGGTTGATTTGGAAGGGGAGAACCTCTACTTGCGTTTGGCAGGCCCGGACTTGGGTATGTTCAGCTCCTGCTCTCTTTCCATTTCTTATTACTTTTCCTCCATTAATTTTGTTGCAAGCAGTACCGTATTTTAGCAGTCAAGCATGTAAGAAAGCCATAAAAGTCACTGTAAGAATCCGATACACTTGATCAATTCTTGACTACAATAAGACGATGAAGCAAGTGCATATGCTTTTAACACTGTTTCAACAGACAGCTAATCATCGCCTCTGCATCTGGTTCACTATATTCCTAGAAGATACTGGATATATAACTATTTTTCAGGTGACTACTGCATCTATAACTATGAAGTTAAGGTTCTGAGTTCGCTCAATTTTGTGCGATATATAATCAATGGACTTTCCCATAAATTTTCATAATTTTTTTAGAATATCTGACATAATTCTTCACTGAACATATTGAAAACTAAGGAAGAAGAAGGAACCACAAGTCAATGAACTCTCGAGAATTAATGTATTGTGGGATGTCGTGTCACCACTAAAAAGCTTTAGTTTGTGGTTTTCAAGTTTAACTGAAAAGATAGGTGGTAGAGTCTTTGAAATAAATATTCAGCGGGAAACTTTTCTCTGATCTTTGTTCTGTTTGACAGGGGAAAAGTTTTCTACTGCAAGGTGTCTGAGAATAAACTTGAATGGGCTTGGTGCATGATTGCATATAAATATCGACTCGAATGCACGGTTGACATTCACTGCTGAGTTCCATGATTGCTGCAATGTCTGCCGATATTGATTAGGTTTAATTCAATAAATATCTGTGAGATCCTTTCCTGAGGACCACATCTGCCAACATGCACACAAATGAAAAAAAATATGAAAACAGTACCCCCAAAAGAAAAGAGTTTGATAAGCCCATGGGACTTTGATCCATCAATTTGGTACCTTTCTCCTGAGGACATATCACTATTTCATTCTTCATACTTTGAAAATAAAAAGTATGTTTTGGTTGTTGACTTGCATTTTGTTTGAACACCAATTATTAAGCTCTTACCTTTGCCACTTGACATGCCATCAGATTTGACCTCCACTGATTATAGATATCTGAAAGATTCTAAATATACTATATTGTTGTACAGAGATGGAGCTGTCTTTTATTATTTGCATGGCACTTTCCTGCTGGTGTGGCCTGATACACTCTGTTCCTCCTTCCTTAATACAAATCCTTAATGTAAACAAGGAAAACTTGTCCCCAAGTAAAATAAATATATTTGATAGAGGTTAAATTAAATTATTTGCTAGCCCCCTCAAGCAGTTGGCAATGACTTGTACTGCTTTTCAATTTTCCAGAATGTTGATGAAAATATGTAACTGACATCCAGTAGCTGCTTAACTTCTGCTTGAATAAGAACTTGTGATACTTTCTTCTTCTTCTTCTTCTTCTTCTTCTTCTTTTTTTCCTTAAAAAATTGAGGAAAAGACTTACTGAAAGTTTAGATTGAACTTGCTGAAACTTTGCTTAAGCACTCCTTGCTATGATTTTGCTACTTTCTTATTATTTATGATGCATCGGAATGAATTAACTTTAGAATTTTGTTCAGTTTACCAAGCTTTTCATCTATGCAACTCAACTGTAGTTGTGATCTTGATCATATCATTATATAAAGACAGATCTAGACCATTATATTCAAGTAATGATTTTCTCTTTTCACTTAATTGTACATTTCAGATTTTTAGAAGGAACTTTGAAAGAATGGTCTGAGGTAGGACAAAATGGCTTTATTTAACATTTATAAATTTGTTGCCACTTACAGGAAGCAAGAGAAATGTGAGGATAATGGTTCTCATAACACCTATTTCTAGAGCTTTTTTTTTTGATCATTTTTACCTACTTGACAGCTGACAAGATTTTCAAATGCATTTCGTTATGCTTCTAAAGTTTTTTCCTTTTCTTTTTTCCTTCTTTTTCTCCAGCAATAGGCAATAAGAAAAAGACAAGGATAATATTCATTATAGCACCTGTTTTTGGAGCAATTCTTTTGATCATTTTAACTTGCTTGGCATTCAGAGGTAAAATCAAAGGTAATACTATAAAACAAATGTTGCCTATTTGTCTTAGTTGAACATATTGCAATATTTAAGCAGTCTATGTGTCCTACCCAGGTATATGGAAGGCTGGAAAGAATCAAGGGAGGCTGCCTGATGATCTGAGTTTAAGTACAGAATTTCAAAAGGACTTATATGTTTTTAGTAGATTTGGAGAAGAGAAGCATGGTCATGGCTCTGAACTTCGGTTAATAAATTTTGAAAGTATATCTATTGCCACCAATAATTTCTCTGATTCACATAAACTTGGACAAGGAGGATTTGGCAAAGTTTACAAGGTAAACGACAGAATTATACTAGACTACCAGATTTTGGACATGAATGTACTTTGTTGAATGAATTATATATTTGTTGTTTGATATAGCTTATCACCACCTCCCTGCATCAAGTTGAGGGTGGCCCTTCATCTTTAATCATGAATTTTGAAGTTGCCTCTTCTATCACCAAGTAATCTATATATTTATGATAGAATAATGCCTACAAGAAAGGAAAAGGAAGACATTCCTCAATATTCATAAGACAGGAGAACTCATTTCCCGTTCCCATTTAAATTAATGAAGCACACCTTGACATGTTAAAATGATACTTATTTTTCAGGGTCAGCTGCCTAATGGGCAAGAGATTGCTGTCAAACGACTTAGCAGAAATTCTGGTCAAGGGTTGGAGGAATTCAAAAATGAAGTTTTATTGATTGCCAAATTACAACATAGGAATTTGGTTAGACTTCTTGGTTGCTGCATTGAAGGAGAAGAGAAGTTATTGATCTATGAGTACATGCCGAATAATAGCTTGGATGCCTTTCTCTTTGGTTTGCTCCTCTTATGTTCACTACAATTTTAATATCTTGTTAGCAATCTACATGGCACATTTTTTATATTTTACTAGAATATCTTAACATTACATAGACTAAAAGCTTGGATGTTCATTAACAAAATTTATAATATTTTTTTAATAGATCCCGCAAAGAAACAACTATTAGATTGGGGGAAATGTTTTAACATAATCAAAGGAACTGCTCGAGGGCTTCTATATCTTCACCAAGATTCAAGATTAAGAATAATTCATCGAGATCTTAAAGCTAGCAACATTTTGCTAGATCATAATTTGAACCCTAAGATTTCTGACTTTGGCATGGCAAAGATCTTTGGTGGTGATCAGAATCAAGCAATTACTAATCGAGTTGTTGGAACTTAGTGAGTATTCTAGACACTGCTTTGCATATTTAATACTTCTATATAGTTATACTAAATAGATTTGTCGTATGCATGATATAGATATAGATTACCCCCCCCAATTGGTTTTCTTTTTTCCCCTCCATTAAGACTCATCAAATTTCATCAATAGACAAATATTTACATACGATATTAGTTTTTCATTAAATCTATATGTTTATGTGATTCAGTGGTTATATGTCTCCTGAATATGCAATGAGAGGGATCTTTTCTATGAAATCTGATGTCTATAGCTTTGGAGTATTGATCTTGGAGATTGTGAGCAAATCACGAAACAATAGTTTTAATGTCACCATGGACTCTCCAAGTTTGCTAGCTTACGTAAGTAAAAATAGTTCTCTCTTTCCATGGTGATTCTATGTTTCATTGTGTTGCGAACAAAATGGTGACTTTATGTTTAATTATTCTTAATGATTAAATTCCAAATTGACCTTGTTTTTTAAATAATTTAGGCATGGAAACTATGGAATGAAGGCAATGCAAAGGATCTTGCAGACCCATCTATAATGGAGTCATGTTCACTCGACGAAGTATTAAGATGCATACATGTAGGGCTCCTATGTGTGCAGGACCATCCAAATGATCGACCAACCATGTCATATGTTGTTTTCGTATTGGAAAATGAGACCGCAATACATGTTACACCTAGACAGCCTACTTTTACTATGGAGAGAAGCCAAGATGAATATGATGCCCAAATGCAAAATCTTCATATATTCTCTATAAACAATATAACTATTACAATGCCAGAAGGACGATAGAATCTTAAGGATTCTCTAATATCTAGCTTCAATACTAGCATACATGTCATTAGTGTACAATGGAATTATTAGCAAATGTTGGTAGAAAATTTCATATTGCTTAGCCTTCTTATTTCTTTTTTGAGTTATTGCTCTCGTGAGAATTTAAAAATGTCACTGTTTCAAATATTTTATAACACTACTCATCTTTTAGCTTTTCTTGTTAAAATGTTGAAATTCCATGAGACTAACCCCACTACATTCTACCAAATTGATTGGCTGGTTGCCCACTTTGGTCTTTCTTTTCAGGATCGAGGCCTCTATACCGAGTTAGCTCATAGTGATATTTTGTGGATGGTTTCCTTTTCTTTTTTTTTTTGAATAATCTGAATGCTTATATTTTTGCAAAGATAAGAAAAAAAAGGTATACCAATAATTTTGGGTACAGGCTGAAGAGGTTGCTCTGCAGTGGGTATCTCTAGACTATTTGTGAAGACATCCAACTGAGGACAGAAGAAGTGATGTGGTTATAGTAGGAGAGAGCATTCTAGTTAAGAAGTTAATTAGCTTACTATTATTCAACCTTGTGCATCTTATTATAATTGTACGCAACCAAGAATTGGTATTTATTCACAACAATCATAGTGATGATGAGGTTCCATACTGGAACAAGATAGTAAGAGCTGATAGCAATGCAGTGATGCCTAAAATTTTTAATCTCTTACATTATGCCTTTTGGTATGGATGCTAATCTCGATTTTTTGACTAGTTCCTTTGGATGGAAAGGATGTTATATTGTTACTGGTTAATACTCTCTGTATTATGTTTGGTTGTTCAATAAACTTCAAAAGTTGTGAGGATGACGTTCAAGTTGTAAGCCATGTTATTTTCACGTGCTCTTCTTAGCGATGAAAGAAAAATTTCAATGCTCAATTACAGAAATTTTCTAGCGTCAGGAAGAAAATGACCCCAACATTACTTAATTACTAGGAAGAGCACTGAAAATGGGCCTAGATGGGCCGCGGCCTATTAGGCTAGCCTGGCTTGGAGTTGGGCTTTTTGGGCTTGGTCCTAGAGGTTCACGTTAGCTTTAGTTGCTTTCTAGACCCTAAACCAATTGATATTCTCTTCAACTCAATCTAGGTTAGAAGCTCAACATAGAGTAGCCAGAGAATATTGCCCAAACCCTAACCCTCACCACCCACCCTAATCCCATTAAATTTGAATGACTTCCGTTCCATGCCACATGTTTCTCTCGTCACGCTGCCTTCTTGTTGCATCACCACCACATTCTCCTCCCTTTCGCCACTCCGTCCTCATCCTCCAAACCCCTAAATCGCCACTTAAAATTTTAATTATATTAATTTTAGTGAAGCTTTCTATTTTAATGGTATATATGCATTGGATTGAAGCATTACAATATCGGAATTAGATTAACTCAAGAGTCTAAAAAATATTTAGAGGCCAAACTTGGGAACAAAGAAAGCCCAGCTTACTTCCAACCTTCCTAAAAAATCAATGATTGCACAAAATTAAGGTCTTTAACTATTGATGTTATGTAATTCAATAAGATTTTAGTAAAATAATAAGACAATGAAAAATAAGCTAAAGAAAGATTAATGTTTACCTTCTATATGTTCATATTCCTTTAATATGTTCATGCCATGGTTCTATGAATACTTTTTTCTAATGTAAAAGTCATGAAATAGTGTGTTATTATGTACTAAAATAGAAAGCAACAATACTTATTCTTCCGAGCAATATGGTGTGAATGCAACCATCAGCCTTCGAAACCTTGGCCTCTCCCAAATCAAGAGCAAGGCAACAAACTAGTGAGAGGTGAGTAACAAAATTATTTTCTACAAATTAGTCCTTGAGATCTTGCAACTTGTTACTTATACATTCCTTGGATCAAGTTAACAAGATAAGAACAAAATATTCCATCTTAATTCTTCTAATGGTTAATTTTATATCTTTTAAATATGTCTTATATGTGTCTTAAATTTAGCCAAACTATTAATCTATACTTCTCCACCACAGATCCCTTGGCACCGAAGTCTCAAGCGAGATAACTGCAATACGGGTGAGAGGAAGCTAGGTAACGAGCTTCAAGTACCATCATGATAAGGGTATTTTTCACTTTCTACAACCCAGCTAATCCTAACAAGGTTTCATTTAGTGAAAACAAATAGGACTGATTGGTATACAGGAAAAGCTTTACCAAGATTTCTCTATAGATATTGATACAACAATACTTGTAATGGTTCAGGTTCATTTTATGGGTTGCGTAAGTTTATAGAATTATACTTCTTTTGACTTAGATAATATAATCTAACATTGATGATTCGAACAGTTAAATATGATCAACTATCTCTAAACTACTTAAACACTAATTTAAATAGTTTAAATAATATAAAAAATACATATTTTTTTTATGAATAAAACTTTTTAAATCACATGATTTTTTATATGTAAATAATTTAAAAATAAAATATTATATTTAATAATTTGGACTATTAATGTGGGATTTGAATTATTGAATTCAAGAAAATGTATAATTCTATATGAGCAATATTTATTAGGTGTAACTTAATCCAAACCCTACTTGTACTAAGGGTATTGAAAAAATTGATTTAAATGTGTCATACAAAGAAGCTTGACAGAAGGTTCTCTGGAGTCTGGATGGAAGGTTAAGTTGTTATCCGTTGGCAATCGATTAACTTGTCTAGTGTTGTCCTTTGTCAAGTATTTAATGTCAATGGATCATACACAAAATTAATAAGATCTATCAATCTTTAAACTGCCAATGCCTACTTCACATTGAAGATGTATTGTCAGGATCATGTACCATGGTAGAAGAAAACGCTCAACTTCCTCAAGCCCCCATCTAGGAAGATGATATTGGTGCTCCCTCTCCTCTCGGATTCTTATTCTGAGAACCGGTCCTAGTTGAACTGAACCAACCCAGCTGGTCTAGACCCAATTTGAATAAAAAAAAAAAACTTGATGAACGAAAAAAAAAAAAAATCAATGAAACACATCTGATGAGATAGAGGCTCAAAGCTTCTCCAAATTGAAATAATAGAAAAGATGAGGCTTATCCAAGCATCATCCTCACCTGTAAACCCTTTCTTCTAGCATCCAACGAGGAAAACTCGGATTGTAGGAAAGAGGATGAGAGAAAGATGAAAGAGTGAGGGAAGAGACGTTGTCTTCTACGTCTGCTCCATCGGTAATTCAACAACCAAGTCCAAGGCAGTGAGCTCCCAATCCACTTATATTTGATTTGATCATAATAGGTGGGTTATGTACTCGTTGATCATATTTAACTCTTGCAATTAGCGATATCATGATAAGTTAACTTGTTCATGGCTAGAATCATTATGGAAATTATTAAAGATTTAAATCTTATATTCCAATTAATTACTTGAAAATCCTCGATTAGTTGATTATATTGAATATCATATATTAAAAATTTATATGTTTAGGATTTATTATAATGGCTTTCTTAAAAATATATATATGAAATGTTATCATGCTTAAAATTTAATTTTAAATATATGTTTATCCAAGACATATATTAGAATTTTATAAGCTAAATTATTAGTTTCATAAATTTTTATTTATGTATAATTACTGAAAATTGGTTCAAGTAAGCACATATATTTGTCATATTACTTGTGTGCCTATTAAGGTTTCTGATGAATTATGAATTCTTATTACAATTTGCTTTTAAGTTTATTTGTTAGTAAAATTTATGTACTAAATTAAGTTTTATGAAATCTAAGTAAATTACAATTCATTTACGTATGAAACAAGATATGATATATTGAAGCATAAATATGGTGATCCATTCTGATCCTATTAGAGAGTTTATATATGGCCATGGTTATAACTGTAAGGTTATTATCACAATTTGAAATAAAATATTTAAATTTATAATTTTTAAAACTAATTTTGGTACCTCATATAATATGCATTAATTATTATTGAAATTCCTATGATCATCTTATTTAAAGTATTTTATCATGCATGTTCTTTGAACTATATTAATATACTTACTTGATCCCTCTTAAGCATGATTAAGGATTACATACTGAGCTTTAGCTTATTAAAATTTTGTTACTATTTTCATTTCCGAAAAGAGCCTTAAGATGGTGTCGAGTAGAAGGTAGCCAAGTTTTCTTTACTTGAATTAGTTATAAAGTAGATTTCATTTATTATAACATATTTAGCATTTTCCACAATAGTTCTCTATGTCGATATTGTAGTCATGAATATTATCCACTTACTAACATCGTGTTTAAGCTTGTTGGTGGTTCGATGAAAATTTTGTTTACTTTAATAATTAATTATATATAATTGCTTTGAATAAGATGCTTTGCATGTTGGGGATTTATTTTTTAACTGTGCAGTGGATTGTCATATCTTCAATTTACCTTGGGTCTGAAACGTGACACTTACTATCCTTTAGTCTTGGAAATAGTAAATTGATTTGCTTCAATATCATGGTCATCTTGGCAATCTACCCCTGAAAGGTATTTTCTTTCTCTTACTGGTTTTGGTGTTGTTGAGAATTCCATTTTGTTGCTAACTAGTGGACCAAAAGATCTATCAATGAAAAATAGAGTTTAGGACTTTGACCCAGGAGCAGGAAATCGATGGTGTCAATATCCAGACATCTTGGTGGCATTTTTCCCAAACAATCACTCTTATATAAACTTGTTTACAAACTTGAACCATCCTAGAAATTTTCTTCAAAGTCCTGTTATAATTTCATTGATCATGGTGGTATTAACTTCTTATACTGTATTGTTTGCAAATCACCAGCCCTGAAGAAGATAAGGATTTTCACATATTTCTCAATTGAAAGTTTAACCACATTAAGGACGTAATGACCAAGAAAGGGTTGATGATCTCAAAGTGGATGCGCCTTGCGTGGTTTCTCTACTGATAATATATACAAGCCTTTTGGAGAGTGTGTGCTCGGTCTTTGACAACGGACTTTGGTCTTCGAAGTAGTGCTTGTAGTTTATCCTCCATAGCGAGAGAGACTACAAGCAAGCTTTACCACTCGATTCTTGGCATCTAAATTCTTGTTTCATTCTCATTTTATTAATAAATATTTAATAAATTCTTGCTTGGAAACCCTCATCCTTTGTTTTTACTTAAGCTTATCTTCCTTTGAGACATACTTAGAAATAAAGACATTCACGCTCCAAGTCTCATCTAAAGCATTTTGATTTGGCCAAACTCAACAAAGAAGGAATTGAGAATATGATGAATCACAGACTTATCAAGAAGGGTGATGTCATAGGCTTTTAGCTTAGTATAAATATATTATCATCATGATAAAGTCCCTAACGCTGACAACATTATCATATTTTATACCCTTTAGTTTGCTCATTATGTTTCCTACTAGCTAGGTATATGGAATATCTAGTATCTTTATTCTATAATAATCAGGAAAACTTTGGCATTGTTGATTTTACAAAATTGACTCATAAGATATTCAAAAACAGAACTTTTCCTTGGCATGTAAGCTTAAACAATTTGACATCTTCTATTTAAAGTAAAATTCTTTATATTCAACAATGCTCTCGTTAGTAGGGTAAAAAGGCTCATGTTCATACAGAATTAGCTAGGTCAATATCACTAATTTTCAAGGCAAATTCTATATTGTCTTTTTATCTCTTATAGTTAGAGCTAGTTAATTAGGATCTCAATAGTAATATGATTATTATTTACATTAAAGAAAACTATTAAATATAAAGAATATAGTATATTAAAAATGCAAGCAATAAATAACAAAATAGTTTCTATGCAAAATGACTATATAAACATACATATATACACACATGGAGTTTGTAACTAGAATTAGACTTGGATTTGGATTTAGAATCTTAATCTAATGAGGATGTCAAGATTTAAATGAGGGAAATATGTGAGAATTCATATTGATATATATTCAATTCTATTAGTCATGCACTAAGTAGATCTTTAATATTTATATTTAGCAAACAATCCTAAATTAAACTATTTTAGTTAGCCTTTTTTAGTTGAGGACCTTGGTTGTTAAATCTATCCTCTTCATTGTCTTACAAGAGAGGCCTTGCATCACCTGTTAAGTAAGAGTCATCCTCTTTCTAACTAATAACCCATTCTCCAACCAAACGACATGAGCTTGAATATATTCAACCCTACCCCTCTATAACTCAGTGTATAGGCAAATGGTGTTGTGGTGCAAATTCAATTAATAGTTAAAAATAACATAATTGTTGCTTTCTCTTTCTTGCATCCTATCCCATGCCATTTCTTCACAATAAAATTGAGGTCTTGTTTGACATTGCCATAGGTAGCAAAACATTTGACTATAGAGCTTTCACAGTGAAGCTTCTAATAAAAAGCCATTGTTATTTAGTAATTATATTTATGAAGTGTTGTAGAATCTTAGCATCTATCTAGCATCAAATTAAGAAAGTATTTTAGCAACAAAAAAATGATAAAAGAGGATATTGCAATATACTTTCAATTGCCTATTTTTTATACCAAAAATAATTACTATATATTAATGTTAAGTTATAAATTATTTTAAAATTTTAATATGAATAATATTAAAAAGTATTTTTTGCATATGTATCCTTGCAGATATTTGAAATTGCATCTATACTTCATATATGTCCAATTTGCATATGTAATATTATAAATAATTTTTTTTTAATGTATAACCTTATAAATACATGAAACTGTGTATGTCCTATAAATTTTTTTTATTAGTTTATGCATTTTGGCAGTGTTTGAATGTTTTATTTCTGATTGAAATAAGGCCTTATTTCATATTTTTCTTTTAAACAAGCAAGAAAAAGTTAATGAGCCCTTCAAGAATTTTTATTCTTCTCAAACGATGGTATTCTCGTTTTGCTATTCCATGCTACCCTAGAATAGCTGTATTCTCAATTACGGTATTCCAAGGGCATCCGTGGAAGAAAAAATGGAAATAAAATGTAAGCGATTCGGTCTTCATCCATTCCCCTAGCGGCGATATCAGGGCGACCGATCTCGGCTTTCATAGGCTATCCAGTATCATCCTGGAGGTGTCGACTTTCGATCCACCTCAGGCGTGAAGTGCACAGTACCATAGGTACGTCTTCGTTCCCGATCCCTCTTCCATCTCCGAAGGTTTCTGGCTCCCGCTACCTGCCAAGAACTGGAATCGAGAGATTTTTCTTCCTTTCGAGTCGAAGCGACGGTGCCGTCGGTTTCTTGTTCGATTCCGGTAGGCGGGCTCTCGGACAATCGCTGGATGGGACTTGGTGGGCTCACGCTGCTGTGAGTTTGGGTCTTTGAGTAGCGAGAGAGGAAGTATTTATTCCCGGGGAACTTCTGGGCCCCAGCATGTCGGATTCGGCGTCAGCCATGGTCGCGACCATCATCTGATTAGGCCAGAGAAAGATAAAGGAAATTACAGGGCACGTAGGAGAAAAGGATAAATGTAACTAAATTATCCATCTTTAACTTTTTTATGAAAAGATATTATTTATTAAGTTCTTAAATGTGAAATGTTAAATGTTAAATGTACATGTTTCCAATCCAAAATTTCAAGTTAGTTTAAAGACACACCCACAAAGACATTTCATAAAGTTATTTTTAATACCCAAATCCTAGACATTTGTAGAAAGTTCATAAGCTTGCTTCTGGCATCGTTATGGTGGTTCAAACTAATTATTGGAGGAGTCCAACTCTCCGCTGATCTTTAAAAGCTATAGCCGAAGGATTCAGTAGATATCTTTGTCTTTGATCCGTGGCCAACTCACTGATACATATTTGACACGGATTTTTCAAGCTGGACAACTGTCCAGCTAACTCAGTTCCCTAGTCCATTTAGGGTCATGCAATGGACTGTTGAATGCTTTTATGCATATAATGCATGATTGAAATGTAAATGGAACAGACTTGGTGTTCCTTTGATGCATTTTCTTTGCAGGTATGGAGCTGGGTTTAGAATCCTTTTATATATTTATTTATTTATTTTGGTGGGGGGAGAGGGGTCATTTGTGTGCAGGATTATAGACTGACCTCCTTTAAAAGGAGACGATTTGTCTGTTCCAGTTAGATAAGCAAATTTTTGGATAGAAAAAAATAAGATCTATATTCATAAAAAATTGAAGAAGCTCTGAGCAAGGTCCAGAGATGTGTTTCTGCTGCTGATATTGAGCGCCATGAGAAGTGATTTGCAGAGTTTGGATCAGCTTGATACTCATGAGTTTCTGGAGCAGGTTGATTTGCAATTATCAAAATCCATGGGCCTTTTCTTTACGACTATATTTTTCTCTATCATTTTCTGGGCTCTGTATCATTGGAACTATGCTTCGTACTAGTGTAAATTATTGACGCTTGAATCTCTTATATCAAAGTGACTGAAGGTGCCTAGTGAAACTATTCGAAATTATTGGCTGAGTGAATTTTTCTTTTTCGGTCATATATCACACGAGACACAGGCCTTTCATTGTACATGCATGTATAAGCACATACATATTCCATGCTTTGTTTCAGGAATGGACTTTATGCATTTGTACTTGTACTTTATGGGAAACATTTGGTACGCCAGTCCAAATTAGAAGGCAGTAGATCCAGAGTATAAATTTTTAGTATTCATTACCTCTGTTCCTGATCTTCTTTTGTGGTTCAGAGGTAGCTTTCTCACAATACATGAAGACTGATAGGAAACAATAGTAAATCTCTCCATTTATTTATTCATCAATAATGGTGAAAGAATCGAAAGAAATGGTGCAAGACTTTTCCATGTCAAATTTTGAACAACAGTTCACAGTGCTTGACAACAGGAGCTCCTCCGGTTGAGATGGTGGTATCTTATCGCCCATTCTGTGAGGTGGTTGTAAACAGGTTCTTAAAATATTAGTGTCACCAATTACTGGCGTTGACGGATGGTTTATCTAGATGCTGCTGCGTGTAAGAATGTGGACCGTGGGAGAGCAACTTGCAACAGCTCGACTGATGGAAGCCTGCATTTTTCCTTGACTGCATTTTTTTTCCGGAATTCTTTTGGATGATTTTTAATAACTTTGACGTGTGATTCATGTATCATGCAATGTGCCAAAAAAAAAAAAAAATCCCACATATTAGTCATTAACAAGTTCCATATAAATGCGCGTTACATAAGCTCTCCAAATTAATACCCCAATGTTCTTTCGTGGACCATATCACCAGAATCCAAACGCAACTAATCTTTTCTAAAGCTATGCCCGGTTGAAACTTAGGTAGTGTTTGAAATAGGGGATAAGAGGAGATATTCCTTGGATATCCCCTCTTATTCCCAAAAGCCATAACTACAAGGGATAGCAGAGAATAAAGTTAACCAAAGGGATAATCCATGGTTAACCATGGTTAACCATGGGATATCCCCTCAATTTATTCCCTAGAGAATGCAGGAATAGCTGGTTATCCCTCCAAATAAGAGTAAAAAAAGGTTATCCTATGGATTTACCTTTTGCATTTGATATGATCAATGGGATAGCCAAAGGATATCCCTAAGGATAGCCAGGGGATAAACTTTATCCCGTACACTTATCCACAGATAATATTTTTCCTATCAAACACTACCTTAGTGTTTGAAATAGGGAATAAGAGGGAATATCCCCTAGATATCGCTTCTTATTCCCAAAAGCCATAACCATAAGGGATAGCTGAAAATAAAGTTAACCAAAGGGATAACCCATGGTTAATCATTAATTAACCATGGGTTATCCCCTCAATTTATTCCTTAGAAAATTCAGGAATAGCTGGTTATCCCTCCAAATAAGAGTAAAAAAAGGTTATCCTATGGATTTACCTTTTTGCATTTGATATGATCAATGGAATAGCCAAGGGATATCTCTAGGGATAATCAAGGGATAAACTCTATCCCGTACACTTATCTATGGATAATATTTTTCTATCAAACACTACCTAAGACACGTCTAAAAGATAAAGAACAAAAGGCTTAACTTTTATGCATATACCCGGCTCTAGCAAGCCATTGGGCCATGACACTTGCTCGACATGATCAACATGATGACGCTATGAAATCTACTTCTACCATGTACCTGTAGCATTGTGGTGCTACAGGTAGACATCTTCATGTGGTGCCTTGTGTAGACATCTTCATGCTTCCCTTGACTGGCAGCTAGTAGTCCTCTTTCGATGCGGAGCCTGGGAGCAGATGCCCGTCAACTGTAAGTTGGAGAGTCGGTTTCTCCTGACTATGAGTTGACTTTGGGTCTTCTTCTTTTGTCATGAAATTTGGAGGTGGGTACCCGTCAACTGTGAGCTGGGGAGTTGGCCTCTCCCAGCTGTGAGTTGTCTTAGGGCTTCTTGATGGCTGAAAGTAACTAGCAATATGTTGCAAGTGTATAATTTAAATAAAGGTATTACCCGATTGGCCGTTGGCCGCTGATACAGAGTTGAAGCCGCTGAGGCTGAAATGAAGCCGCTGAGGCTGTGACGAAGCCGCTAAGGCAAAGTTGAGGCCATCGAGAGCCTTTTGAACCCCGGAGGGTGACCCGAGAGTCGCTAGGATAGGACCATGCTCGGGAGCCTTTAACCCCAGAGGGTGACCTGAGAGTTGAGAGTCGTCAGATGCCTTTTAACCCTGGAGGGTGACTAGAGAGTTGAGAGTCGTCAAGTGCCTTTTTCTTTGCACCAACAATCTTTGCTGCCGACGTTGGAGTCAGTCTTTGGCCTTTGGTGCTGAGCTGGCCTCGGGCTTGAGTGCCGATGGTACATCGGGCTTTGAGTGCCGACTGGAGTCGGGCTTGAGTGCCAATGGTACATCGGGCTTTTTGGATCCGGTGGTACACCAGTCTTTGGTGCCGATGGTACATCGAGCTTTAGTGCTGATGGTACATCTGGCTTGAGTGCCGAAGCGAGCTCGGGCTTGGGTGCCAAGGAGAGCTCGGGCTTGAGTGCCGAGGGGACCTCGAACTTGGGTGCCGAGGAGAGCTCGGGCTTGAGTGCCGAGGGGAGCTCGGGCTTGGGTGCCGAGGCGAGCTCGGGCTTGGGTGCCGAGGAGAGCTCGGGCTTGGGAGCCGAGGCGAGCTCGGGCTTGAGTGCCGAGGCGAGCTCGGGCTTGAGTGCCGATGGTACATCGAGCTTTTTGGATCCGGTGGTACACCAGACTTCGGTGCCTATTGCCTAGATGTAGCAACCCAAGAGGGGGGTGAATTGGGTTATTAAAAAATTAATTACTATGCAAGTATGTGCTTAAACCCTAATTTTGATTTGCAGCAGTGTAGTGGAGTGCACAGAAATATAACAATAGAGAATCAAACAACCACAAACACACAGAAGTTTATAGTGGTTCGGTGCCAAACTCAGCACCTACATCCACTCCCCAAAACCTTTGGGAATTCCACTAATCGTATCACAACGATTACAACCTCTAGCCAACCAGGCTAGCCCTCTTGTTTATACGGCACAAGGCAGCCAAAAACCCCTAGCCAAACCAGGCTAGTCCTCTTGTTTCACGGCACAAGGAAGCCAAATCCCCTAGCCAAACCTAGGCTAGTCCTCTTGTTTCAAGGCACAAGGAAGCCCAAAATAATCAGGGTTAACACTAACCCTTTTACAAAAAGATCAAGGAATGATAAAGAGAAGCTCCTACAATGAGCAAATATTCAGAATATACTTTACAATTTTTGAAGCAATAAACTCAGCAATAAATGAACGAGGTCGAAGTAGCTGAAGTCTTGATTGCTTGAAAAGCTTCAAATGATCGGACGACTTTTTGGAGCAATGAATGAACTTGAATGCACAGCAACAACCACTCAACAATATGCAATATAAGCTCTTTTCTTGGATTTCTTTCTCTTTTAAACTCTCTTTTTCAAAATCGTCATGTGTGCTTCAATCCCACCTATTTATAATCATCCAACAAGAAAATATCCGTTAGATACATTAGGAACAAATGGAAATAAAAACGGAAAGAAAATATAACCGTTATAAATGTTTCCCTTAAGCATTGAATGCAGATCTCCATTTGAGGAAGGAAGAGCACTGCAAAGATTCAAAAATCCAAAAGTTAAATGTAGCTTAAAATAGCAATAGAGAGAGAGTAAGAGAGGAAAAGCAAACTCAAGAACTCAGGCGGCAGTTGGCTGGAAATAACTCCAGGTAGCTGAAGTCAAGAAAGCATTCGGCCAAGACATAAGCAATAATCCTCAGCTAGCTAGTCAGCTAGCTCACAAGAGAGGCCACGGCAAAAAAGGCATCCAGAGGCAGCTCCATTAGTTAACTAAAATGGTTGCTAGTTAGCTCTCCAGCTAACTAACAGCAAAAGTAAACGCCAGGAGAAAAAGGTGCAGAGCTCTTAGTTAGCTCACCAGCTAACTAAGCAAACGATAGTTAGCTCTCCAGCTAACTAACAGGCAATTCAAAATGTAGAAGAAAGAGCCGTGCATTGGTAGTTAGCTCCCAGCTAACTAAAATTTAAAGCTCTCGGCTGCAGGAGTAACAGAGAAGTGGAGTTAGCTCATCAGCTAACTAAATGATAGTCAGTTAGCTCACTAGCTAACTAATTTCAAAAATAGCATAGAAACCGCCCAGCTTAGTTAGCTCTCCAACTAACTAACCAAAAGATAGCTAGCTCTCCAGTTAGCTAAGCAGAGAAACAAACGGCCAGAGAGAGAGGGAGTTAGCTCTTCAGCTAACTAAATTTTCAAACCTCACGGCCACAAGCTCACCTGTGAAAAATAGTTAACTAAGCAGTTAGCTCCAGGATAAAATAGTTAGCTAAGCAGTTAGCTAAAAGAACCGCCAGCTAGCTAGAAGGTCTGGCAGCTAGCTCAACAGTTAGCTAAAATTTAAGATTCGGCCAGGCAACTGGAGTTAGCTAAAATGAATTCCAGTTAGCTAAGGCATCCCAAGCTAGCTAACCAGCTAGCTAAAATTAAAGAGCGTTCGGCCAAGCACTGTGACGAGCATTTTAGTTAGCTGAAGGAACTCCAGCTAGCTAACAGCTAGCTAAAAATCGTTCGGCCAAGCACTGAGATAGCTTCCAGTTAGCTGAAAGTCGTGCCAGCTAGCTAAATGGAATAACAAGTTAGCTAACCAGTTAACTCCCAAGCCAATAAAATTATCTAAGAAATGAAGTACTTTCTTACCAATCAATTTTGCACGAGATACTTACTTGCAAGGCGACCGAACTTCCCTGTATCAAGCTTAGAATTGCCTAATTGTTTTGTAATCATCAAAATCAATCTGGGGTCAACAATCTCCCCTTTTTGATGATGACAAAACCTTTAAGCACAAAGGAGCAAATATAGGAAGTAGACAGAGTGTAATCAGAAAACATTACTTTCTCCCCTGTCAATCTGAATAAGTGAACTCTTTTCTCCCCCTGAATATATGGAGTTATTATTTTACTCCATTCCTTAATGTATGCAATATTCTTCTCCCCCTTTTTGTCATTAATCAAAAAGAAGTTTGAAGAGTTTTGCAATAAATTTAAGCATAATATATCAAGGAGATGTTATCATTCATACATAATTTGAGCAGTCATTCAGATCATTACAAAATAGAGTAATACAAACATTACACGCCATGGTCTCAAGTCATAAAACATAGTCATAAACATGCATTACATAAACAGTACCAAGTACGGTTACAACATAAGTCAAACATAATCACTTGTCGTCATCAGAAGAAGAAATATGCACTGAAGAAACATTTGGCTTGTTTGAAGATCCAGGCTTGTCGGAGGAAGGCTGTGTCGGTGGAGTCCAGAGGTGCGGATGAGAATAAGAAGCATCAGGCGCAGAGGCGGCAGAAAGAGTGATGTAAGTCTCCATGAGTTGACTCAGCCTTGAGAAGGATGCGGTCCAATGGTCGACAGCGTTTGCTGCATCCCGGGTCTGGGTCTCGTAGATCTCATTCGGTGCTCTACCCACTCTGCCTTAGTTTCAAAATTCTCAAGCTTACCTTTTAGGAAATTAATCTCTTTTAGGATCCGCTCCATGACAGATTCATTGTGATGAAAAACTCTTCCATTGAGAATGTTCACATCATGGACAAGTCGTTCAAGAGTAAGTTTAAACTGAGATATGTTTTCAAAAACAGAAGAAATATGTGGTACGAGAGTCTGATCATTGACAGAAGAAGCACTGTCTCCAGAGCTTCGACTAGAAGTGGCAAGGGTCAATTCATTGATAATAGGCGAATTTGATCATCACTTATACGAACGATAGGAAGAGGAGCAGGAGCTTGGTTGTCATTACGATAAGAAGGTCCAGGAGCATTCATATTGGGTGGATCAGATTGAAAAGGATTTTGATCATCAGACATAGCAGCAAGGTAAGGATTCGGATGGTTGAAGTCAAAATTGAAGAAGTTCTGAGGAGAACAAGCAGATTGAGTCACAGTTGGCGGTGGCATACTAGACTGACCAGTTCTAGACCTAACCTTTAACCAAATACCATCCCGTTTGGCAAAGTCCATACGGTGCAGTGAATGAGCATTAAAAACGTCAGAGTGACGTAATGCCACTGCAGTTTCTCCCTTAAGCTTAATATTGAAAAACTCAAATACATAAGTGAGAAACATTCCGTAGGGCAATGCAGCCTTAGATCTAGACAAGGATTCTTTCATTACGGTCATCATTAGTTGAGGTAGATCAACAGGGTCTTCTATTAAGATGTCATACATTATGCATATGTCCCTATCATTTACTACATTAAACGAACCAGCACGAGGGGCAAGGATTTTGGCGATGATACTGTGAAATAATCTATTTTCTACAGATAACATGTTGGCATCTAGAGTTTCAATATTACTAGCTTCATTGTCATCAATATTAAGGATTAAACCTATTTTATATCCACGTTCACTGGGTAGGACTTCTAAGAAACCATCAGATGGAATATTAAGAGCACATCCTAACGTTTTGCAGTCTAGGTCGATTTTAGTCTTTTTCACAAGGAAGAGATAGTCCCACTACCAAAAGAGATATTTTCATAAAATTCCCTAATAAGCTCAGGATAAATAGGTCTCTTGGTAGATAAAGCTTATCCCAACCTTGATTAACTAAAAGTTTTCCAATTTTAAAACCTTCTTGTTCTAAGAAGTTAAAATCAACTAACCTTCCATGAGCAAAGGATTTAGATGCAAGAAGGGAGTTGATATGAGATGAAGAAGTAGAAGACTTCCGGCGAAGATCACAATCGTCATCTCTTGCGATTTCTTCTTGGGAGCCATCAACTATCTTCAAGATGGATTGATGATTGAATGGAAGAAAGGATTAAAGATTGATGGAATGAAGAGGATGAGAATGAGAGGAGGGTGAAGACGCTCGGTTGAAGTGATGGAAATGAAAGGTTGGGGAAAAAGGTTATATAGGAGATGGCTTGATGGTTAGCTGGCCAGGTGACTGTTTGGTTGCCTGGTCGGTTAACTGCCATCAAAAGAAAAAGGCTTCAAATGGGTTGGTGGATGAATTAATGGAAGTTATGGCTTCATAAAGATGAAAAGACTTAAAGCTGCAGCATACTCAAGCATTTAATGATGTTCCTTTAATTGATTTGATTTAAAGATGTCACATCAATTAGATATCATATCAATTCATTAATTGATTCATTAAATGGTTGGATCAAACATTCCTAATTCTCTTCTGATTTCATAAAATTTTGTTTCATCAAGAGGCTTAGTGAAAATATCAGCAATTTGATTTTCAGTATTTAAAAATTCAATAACAACATTTCCATTATTTACGTGATCTCTAATGAAATGATGTCTAATTTCAATATGTTTAGTTCTGGAATGTTGAATAGGATTCTTAGTTAAATTGATTGCACTTGTATTATCACATTTTATAGGTATAGCTTTTTGTTTAATACCATAATCTTCTAGCTGTTGCTTAATCCATAAGATTTGAGCACAGCAACTTCCAGCTGCAACGTATTCGGCCTCGGCCGTAGACAGTGCTACTGAAGTTTGCTTTTTGCTAAACCATGAAATTAAGTTAACACCTAGAAACTGGCAAGTTCCAGTGGTTGATTTCCTATCTAATTTACATCCAGCAAAGTCTGAATCAGTGTATCCTATTAAGTCAATGCTAGATTGTTTGTCATACCATATACCTAAATTTACTGTTCCATTTAAATATTTAAATATTCTTTTAACAGCAAGCAAGTGTGATTCTTTAGGATTGGCTTGATATCTTGCACACATGCAAACACTAAATAAAATATCTGGCCTACTAGCAGTTAAATATAATAATGATCCAATCATGCCTCTATATAATTTTAAATCAACAGACTTTTCAGAATTATAGGATTCAAGTCTACATGATGAGCTCATAGGGGTACCGATACTCTTGGATGTCTCCATGCCAAACTTCTTGATCATTTCTTTGGTATATTTGGATTGGCTTATGAAGATCCCATCTTTGCTTTGTTTAATTTGTAGTCCGAGGAAGTAGGTCAGCTCACCCATCATACTCATCTCGAACTCTCCCTGCATAAGCTTAGCAAAGTCTTTGCACAAAGAATCATTAGTGGCACCAAATATGATATCATCAACATAGATTTGAATAATTAATATATCTTTATTTTATCTTTTAATAAATAAAGTTGTATCCACAGTTCCTCGAATGAAATCATTACTAATCAAGAATTTGCTTAATCTTTCATACCACGCCCGGGGCGCTTGTTTCAAACCATATAAAGCCTTGTTTAATTTGAAAACGTGATTTGGAAACAAGTGATTTTCAAAGCCGGATGGTTGTTCCACAAAAACTTGTTCAGCAATGTATCCATTTAAGAAAGCGCTTTTAACATCCATTTGATACAATTTAAAATTCATATAACAAGCATAAGCAAGAAGTAATCTAATAGCTTCTAATCTAGCAACAGGGGCATAAGTTTCATCAAAATCAATTCCCTCTTCTTGATTATAACCCTTAGCTACTAATCTTGCCTTATTTCTAATTATATTACCATGTTCATCTAATTTGTTTCTATAAACCCATTTAGTTCCAATAATTTGATGATCATGAGGTCTTTCAATAAGAGTCCAAACATTATTTCTTTCAAATTGGTTAAGTTCCTCATGCATGGCATTAATCCAATCAACATCATTTTTAGCATCATCATAACATTTAGGTTCAATTTTAGATACAAATGCTAAGTTATTACAAGCATCTCTAAATGATGATCTAGTTCTAACTCCTTGAGAAGGATCACCAATAATTAGATCTTTGGGTGACTAAGAACATACCTCCAACCTCTTTCTAATTCATCATTACCTTGTGAGGCTTCAGGTAGGTCAGCGTTCCCTTCTTCATTTACCTCTTGTGTATCTGAGTCGTTCTTATCCTTCAGTGTGATGTCCTTGAATTGATCTTCAATGTCATCTGCATCATTTATACCTTTTCCCTTCCTTGATGGAAGATCATTAGATTCATCAAAGATAACATGAATTGATTCTTCAACTACTAAAGTCTTTTTGTTGAATATTCTAAAAGCTCTACTATGTAAAGAATATCCGAGAAAAATTCCTTCATCAGACTTAGCATCAAATTTATCAAGGTTTGATTTTCATTATTTAATACAAAACATCGGCATCCAAAAACATGAAAGTAACTTATATTAGGTTTTCTTCCTTTCCAAAGTTCATATGGAGTCTTTTTCAAAACAGGTCTGATTAATGCACGATTTAAAACATAACATGCAGTGTTAATAGCTTCTGCCCAAAAATATTTTGGAAGATTGCTTTCACACAACATGGTACGCGCCATTTCCTCTAATGTTCTATTCTTTCTTTCAACTACTCCATTTTGTTGTGGTGTTCTTGGTGCAGAAAAATTATGTTCAATTCCATTTTCATTACAAAATTCTTCAAAAGATTTGTTTTCAAATTCTTTTCCATGATCACTTCGTATCGACAAAACAGAAGAATTCTTTTCGTTTGTAATTCTTTTGAATAATTTTTGAAATGCTGAAAATGCTTCGTCTTTACTAGATAGAAATAAAACCCATGTAAAGCGAGAGAAATCATCAATAACAACAAAACCGTATCTTTTTCCTCCTAGACTAGTTGTTCTTGTAGGACCGAATAAATCCATATGCAAGAGCTCCAAAGGTCTAGTGGTTGAAACTAAATTCTTTGATTTAAAAGAAACTCGGGTTTGTTTTCCAAATTGACAAGCATTACAAATCTTATCTTTTTCAAAAACAAGTTTTGGCAAACCATGTACTAAATCCTTCTTAATTAATTTAGATAGTAAATCCATGCTTGCATGAGCTAGCCTACGATGCCATAACCAACTATTATCAGTTTTATTATTTGTAGCAACTAGGCAATCAATATTTTGATCATGCAAATCATTTAAATTAACAATGTATACATTACCATGCCTATGACCAACAAATTTCATGTTTTCATTTGCAGGATTTTTAACAATGCATAGAGATGATTCAAATGTAACATTAAATCCTTTGTCACATAATTGACTAATGCTAAGTAAATTGTGTTTCAGTCCTTTCACAAGCAAAACATTATCAATATAAGCATGAGGTGTGATACCTATTTTTCCAATGCCAATTATTTTTCCTTGGCCATTATCACCGAAAGTAACAGCACCTCCATCTTTTGCTTCCAAAGTGATGAATTGCGATTCATCACCGGTCATGTGTCTTGAGCACCCGCTATCCAAGTACCATTGTCTTTTAATTGCTCGGGTTGCAAGACACACCTGCATACACAATTTCAATTTTTGTTTTTAGGTACCCAAGCTTTCTTGGGTCCTTTAGGGTTAGTCAAGATGGTTCCTTTTGGAACCCATATTTTTCTTATCTTTTGTGTTTGACAAATATAAGCTTTGTGTCCAATTTTTTCACATTTAAAACATGTAATTTTAGTAGAATCATCAGCATGCTCATAAATATTTTTCAAAAATTTTCTTTCAAAAGTATTGTATCCAAGACCAGCTCTATTGTAAACAGCTCTTTGACTATTTAAAATTATTTCTAATTTTTCTGAACTTAGACTAAATCTATCAACAATTGGTTTTAATTTATCCACTTCATTTTTCAAATCTTGGTTTTCCTTTAACAATGATTCATTATCCTTTGAAATTCTTTCCTTTTCAAGAGTAAGATTTTTGATTTCATTTTTCAATTCTTTGCTCTTTGAACTTAAATTTGCAAAATCATCAATAAGTTCATAAAATGCACATTGTAATTCATCAAAGGTAAAGTCATCTAAAAAGTTAGGGCTTACCTCATCATTATCAGCCATGAAGCAAACATTTGCAACTTCAGTTTTCTCTTCATCTTCTGAACTTGTTGCTTCACTGTCGCTCCAAGTAGCCATCATTGCCTTCTTCTTTATTCTTTTAGATCCTTTCTTTAATAGTGGACAATCTGGTCTGATGTGTCCAGGCTTCTTGCACTCATAGCATGTAGGAGGTTCACTCTTTTCCTTATCTTTGCTATGGTCTCCTTTGACAAATTATTTTCTTTTTCCAAATTTCTTTCTCTTCATGAACCTTTTAAATTTCCTTGAAATAAGTGCCATTTCATCATCTTTCTCACTGTCACTTGTGGTTTCTTCACTTTCATCTTCTTGAGTTGCACTCTTCAAAGCCATAGTCCTTTTCTTCTTTGATTCATCTTCATCGATATGTTGTCGTTGCTGAAGCTCATGAGTCATCAAAGAACCGACCAACTCTTCAAGTGATAAAGTGTTGAGATCTTTTGCTTCTTGAATTGCAGTGACTTTTGCTTCCCATGTCCTAGGTAAAGATCTTAAGATTTTTCTAACAAGATCACTGTTAGCATAAGATTTTCCAAGACTTTTCAGTCCATTAATAATGTCAGTAAATCTTGTAAACATATCAGTAATATTTTCAGCAGGATCCATCTTAAATAATTCATACTTATGAACAAGCATATTTATTTTGGATTCCTTGACTTGATTTGTACCCTCATGGGTGACTTCAAGTCTATCCCAGATTTCTTAGCAGACATGCAAGTAGATATGCGATTAAACTCATTTGCATCAAGAGAGCAATAAAGAACATTCATAGCCTTAGCATTTAATTGAGCTAATTTCTTGTCTTGCTCATCCCATTCAGATTCAGGTTTTGCAATATTAATATTTTCAATCATAATAGTGGGTGTGTGTGGTCCATTAATTATGATTCCCCATAAATCATAATCTAGTGCTTGAATGAAGATTTTCATTCGTGCTTTCCAATATGTGTAATTTGTTCCATTGAACAAAGGTGGTCTATTAGTTGATTGTCCTTCAGTCAACATAGAACTCATTGGGATTACTACTGATCTTTGGCTCCAAGCTAATCAAAGCTATAGGAATCAAGAGCACTCTGCTCTGATACCACTTGTTGCCCAGATGTAGCAACCCAAGAGGGGGTGAATTGGGTTATTAAAAATTGATTACTATGCAAGTATGTGCTTAAACCCTAATTTTGATTTGCAGCGGTGTAGTGGAGTGCACAGAATATAACAATAGAGAATCAAACAACCACAAACACACAGAAGTTTATAGTGGTTCGGTGCCAAACTCAGCACCTACATCCACTCCCCAAAACCTTTGGAATTCCACTAATCGTATCACAACGATTACAACCTCTAGCCAAACCAGGCTAGCCCTCTTGTTTATACGGCACAAGGCAGCCAAAAACCCTAGCCAAACCAGGCTAGTCCTCTTGTTTCACGGCACAAGGAAGCCAAACCCCTAGGGCTAGTCCTCTTGTTTCAAGGCACAAGGAAGCCCAAAATAATCAGGGTTAACACTAACCCTTTTACAAAAAGATCAAGGAATGATAAAGAGAAGCTCCTACAATGAGCAAATATTCAGAGTATACTTTACAATTTTGAAGCAATAAACTCAGCAATAAATGAACGAGGTCGAAGTAGCTGAAGTCTTGATTGCTTGAAAAGCTTCAAAGATCCGGACGACTTTTTGGAGCAATGAATGAACTTGAATGCACAGCAACAACCACTCAACAATATGCAATATAAGCTCTTTTCTTGG
Organism: Calamus simplicifolius; assembly: GCA_900491605.1. Taxonomy (NCBI): domain Eukaryota; kingdom Viridiplantae; phylum Streptophyta; class Magnoliopsida; order Arecales; family Arecaceae; genus Calamus; species Calamus simplicifolius. The sequence continues at coordinate 56,325 of UESW01002879.1, forward strand.
ATTTCTTTCTCTTTTAAATCTCTTTTTCAAATCGTCATAGTGTGCTTCAATCCCACCTATTTATAATCATCCAACAAGAAAATATCCGTTAGATACATTAGGAACAAATGGAAATAAAAATGGGAA